>LR749974.1:670994-833494 GCA_902729485.2 Mus minutoides | reverse complement strand
ACAGCCAGCTGTGACTGACAGCTTTAAAGCATCGAGAAAAATGCCTTCTGAGTCCATGTGTTCTTTACACCTCCCCAGCACACACATGCACAAGCCCCCTCAGTAATACACATACACCAATGCACACACACAAATGAAAACTTAGATGTAATTGTTTTGAGCATGATAGTCTTAGAGTCATCCTTGTTTCTGCTAATGTGTAATGAGGCAAGAAGGCTAGTGGTCTCTCTGTGTAGCCCAGGCTGTCCTGGAACTCACTATGTAGACCAGGCTGGCCTCAAACTCAAGAGATCCTCCTGCCTCAGCCTCCCAAGTGCTGGGACTAAAGGCATGTTCTTAAATGGCCCCATTGCAGTGTTTGCGGAACACAGCTTGGAAGGTGCCTGGCATCCATATTTGTGGCATGGTGGGAACACCATAATCCCAGGTTCATGAATCCAGGCCAATCCTTGTGGCCATGTCTTACTGTTTTGTTTAATATGTTGCTTTAGCTCCATTTCGACCCAGACCATCCAACCTGCATATCACTTCCTAACCCATAAAAAGCAGCTTCCGTAGTATTATTGCATCATTAATGTAAGATTTTAAATTATCAACTATCTGGAGCAAGGGTCATGAATGGAAGGCAATATTTTATTTGTATGGTGACTTTTGTGAACAAACCTGAGCCCTCTGATGGGCTATTGTAAGCCACCAGATTTATTACTGGTAAGATAGTAAATTGCTGTGTGCCTATAGTGTGTTTTTCTATCTTTGCTAATGCAATGGAATCCATGGCAAGAGAGCTTTGTGCGAGTTAGACAGTAATGCGATTTCTATGGCTCTGTCCATAGTTTAATTTTTCTTAATTTTAAGGTCTATAGACATTGACATGTGGGAAGTGTAAGTAAGGCAGAGTTGCCAATGGTTTTTGGAAGGTTTCTGTTTTGCGTTGTGTAGTTACTTGTAGGGGTAGGGCTGGGAGAGAGAGCAAGAGAATGAGAACGAACAAGAACAAATTCGTGCCGACAAAGATGCTTTGATAGCGTCCGGTATTCATCATTCCCCCTGATTAGGTGAAGAGCACCCTTACAGGTTATTTGTATTGGTCACCGTAGACTTCTCAATGTAAGTTGACAAGAAACGCTATAATGTTTTATATCCAACCTCTCAAAACCTTGTTAATTATGCATAGGATAAAGCTCTTCAATAACATCAAGAGTAGACAAATGAAATCATTAGTTTAATATTCCAGAGCTCTGTACACATCTATTATGGCGACGCGGAAGGAAGCGTCCACCCCCCATTTCTCACAACCCGTCTTTCATATATTATAATGTGATTGCATAAATGAATATGAACAGTATCATGGAGTGGATTAAATTACATAGAAGGGCCTTCGCTTTGAGGGAACGATAGACCTAGCTTACAGACATCAAAGGGACAGTTTCTAGTCGATGACAGTACAAGAAAGGTGTTAATCACTGGGCATTGTTTTTATGCGATCAAGCCAGGCCTTTGACAGTTCTTTCCCTCAGATCTGTCACCACAGCAGTGGAGAGGAAGGCAGTGGGGTCTTCCTGGTGGCATCTTCTGGGAAAGTGAGATTTAGGCACATACCGTGCTGCAGAGCGAAGCTGGTTATAACAGGGTGGTCAGGCTGCATCTCCATCTTCCTCCGAGTTTGAAGTGTTCTGGAGAATTACTTTGAGAGGGAAGAGAAGAAATGCACCATGTACGTTTCAAATGACTTAGTCAAATGATATGATTTGCCAAAATGCACATTACTGTAATTTCACCAAGATAGGTGGCCAATTGAATGGTTCCAGAGATGTAATTACCTGCACGTTCTTTGCAAGGCCCTTCGTGATAGAGCTCGCAAAATGCACCTTTTTTTTCTTTCAATATCCATTTGGTTAGAAATACATCCATTACTTATAAATGATGACTTTGGGGGGGCTACTATAAATACAGGTAAAAGGTAATTTCTCATAATGGGAGGGTTTTTTTCTATTTTTGTGGTTGTGGAAATTGTTTTAAAATATACTATATGTTATCTTAAAAGTCATTGGTAGCTATGTATTTGCTTGAAAAGAAAGGGGTATATAATCTGAGATAGACAGTTGGGCCCAAATGGAATCTCGCTTAGTGCTGTATTTAACAGGCTGAATTCAGAATATGGTATGAACTTGTCTCTACATTTTCTTTATTAAAAGTGGATTTTTTTTCGAACTTCATTTCACTGATTTTGTTCAGAAATGGTTAAAAATTTCAAAATATGATCATAGAATTAATACTTTTAACAGGAGAGAGCCGTGGTCTTCACACTGGTCAGATGTTAGTTCTTTGATTTTAATGTCCTAGACTATGGTCAAAAGCTGTCTAATGACATCTTGGGTCATGATTGCAGTCATGACAGTGGTCCCATGAGGTCATAGAACAGCTGGAACATTCCCACTGCCTACTGTGCGTTTCAAGCTAAGTCTATATGTATGATGAGTTGAGATGAGTTGAGAATTAGAAAGTGTATAGAGAAAAGTGTTGCATTAAACTAAGATTAACTCCTTACTGAAGAAAGATTAAAAGGGGAATTCAGTATAGCCAAAGTCCACAGCATTCATAAAGTGTACAGTGGAGCGTTCTGATATATCTGTGTAATACTTACCTACTGTTTATGGTGTGTGCCCTTCCTGAGTGTGAAGTCTGTTATCTTTTATAGCAGGCTTTGAACGTGCCTTTCCTTTGGTCAGATTTTTTTCAGCTATATAACTGTGTTTCAGTTGCCTACAATGTACAGTACAGTGGCCCGATATTCAAGTGTCTGGCCTACAGGTATACTAGGCGGCGGCTGACTTAGGTGTATGTCACAGCCAGGTGAGGGTAAGTTAATCTACTTGTTTGCACAATGACAGGATAATCTAATGATTCATTTCTCAGTCACTCATTAAGTGACTATATGTGCACAGAAATTTAATTATAGAAATGAATTCTCTTTGCTGTCTGTGAATTCTACTATTATGGTAAATGTTAAATATATTTTCTTATTGGAATGTTTTAAAATGTTTTTCATGTAACCCAGGTTGGTCTTGAACTTGTTGTGTGGTAGGGGATAGATGGTGTTGGATTTGATCCTCCTGTCTCCACATATAGAAAGCTAGAACTGTAGAAATGTACCTCCACATCCAATGTCCTGGCTAGTCAACTTGACACAACTGAGAGTCATCCTAGGAGGAAACTTCAGTTGAGAAAATGTTTCCATAAGATAGGGCTATGGGCAAGCCCATAGGGCATATTCTTAATTAGTGATTGATATGGGTGGGCCCGGCTCATTGTGGGTAATGCCATCCATGGGCTGGTGGTCCTGGGTTCTATAAAAAAGAATGCTGAGTAAGCCATGAGGAGCAAGCCAGTAAGCAGCACTCCTCTGTGTCTTCTGCATCAGCTCCCGCCTCCAGGTTCCCGTCCTGTTTGAGTTCCTGTCCTGACTTCCTTCAATGATGAGCTCAATGTGCAAATGTGAGTCAAATAAACCCTTTCCTCTCAAACAGATTTTAAATTATAATATCTGTATCAATTCCTTGAGACTTCCATATATTAATATAGTATATTTTTTGTCACACTCACTCCCCCTCCCCCTCCTGTCCTTCTATCTCCTCTTAGATCCATTCCATGCCTCTAAACTGTGTTCTCCTTGTTTTTCTTCTATAACCCACCTAGTCAGAATGGTGCCGCTCATAAACTCAGGAGTATGGACCATTCCCTGGAGCATGTTGACCTAACCAGGGCCCACAACAACCATAAGAAAGACAACTCTCCCTCTCCAGAAGCTATCAATTGTCAATATCTCTTCAGCTCGGGATGAGGGGCTCTTGAGCTCCTCCATGCACCATGCTGGAGTTCTGACTCCTGTCCATTTCGTAAAGTGAGGTTCTGAGGTTTGAACCCCGGGCTTTATGTAAGCTGGGGAAGCATTCTACATACTGAGATGCAGCCCCGACTATTGCAATGGTTTTTACTAGAAAATAATGGCATAAATAGCAGAATAATTATGCTAATGAAATCTGAACTGTGTTCCCCTGTTTACCTCATGTTCAGTATATCTTCAGGGCATCTGGCTGGTGATATTCTGTCAGACCTGATTACACTAGCTTTTCAATCTTACAGTAGTTATTTATAGTATTTCAATCTCCATACCCAACTTTCTCCTTAGATACAAACCAATGCAAAAGCAGTATCTTTTGTTCTTGTTTAAATGTTGCAAGGAATCAGTATTCTAACATAGGTGTCTAGTAAGAGCGATATGCCAATGATAATTTTAACCTAGACTACAGTAATGCAGTCCTCAGTGATAAAAAAGTACATTTTATTTTTAAAAAATTTGAAGTCAGAAAGATGTAACAGAATATATTACAACCTCTTCAGCTTCCATGGAGTTACTGCTATTTAGTTTTGATTAGTTACAAGTCATTCCTTGTAGTGCATGTATAGCATATGTAGTTCCTCAGCATTTTATTTTCAAAGGTTCCGTGTTGTTCTGTTATATCCATTTCTCTAGTGGACAATATAAAATAGTATTTCAATCTTACTCAATCCAATAATCTATGACAATTAAAAACATTTAAATCATTTGTATTTATTGTGGTAATGGTTAATAAAAAATTTTAGTACCTATGTATTTTTCCCCTTTAAGAACATCTTTTCTTTTTCTATATACCATATATTTTCTCACCTCTCTTATCATTAGCTGAATCTTTTATTTCTCTTGTATATTTTATGACTTTTACTGAATTTGAAGTGTATATTCTGTATCTGTTATTTTTATATTTACCTCAGAATTTGTAACACAGATACTTAATTCCAGATCTTCCTAACAAAATATCAAATCAATAAAACTTCTGTCTAGTTCTTACATAAAACAAGAACCCAAGATGCTAAATACCTACTCCTAGGATTTCATGATATGAGAAAGAATTGTGTCATAATTTAAAAAGCTCATATTGTTTTTGGCTTTGATTTGTTAACATTTCTACTGATTATTTTTCTCTCTTATTTCTTAAGTCTCATCTGAACTCCTTGGTAGTTCTTTCAGAGTGGATCTGTACTTGGTAACTTTTTTGTTGTTGTTATTGTTGTTATGAAGTTTGGATTGCTGGTTAGCTCTGTGTGGATTCTAGGGCCTGCTGTTTTTCATTGGCACTTTGAAGTGACTGCAGTCTTTCAGGAGCTTGAGCTGAGGAGACTCCCATTGGTCTAACAACAGACTTTTTGTAGCACCCACTCACAGATCTTTCTCCTTTCCTCGGGCTTCTGCAGCCTTGTGGCAATGTTTTCCTGGTGACTTAGTATTTACTTAGCACTGAGCTAATGATCTCTTTCTTCTTGATGGTTTGTCTTTCTTCAGTTCTGGGGGATTTTTACATCAGGACCTGCTCCTTCTTTCTCTGCCTTCACCTCTTGGAATGAAGAATCCCTTCCTTTCTTCTTTCCTTCCTTCTTTCCTTCCTTCTTTCCTTCCTTCTTTCCTTCCTTCTTTCCTTCCTTCTTTCCTTCCTTCTTTCCTTCCTTCCTTCCTTCCTTCCTTCCTTCCTTCCTTCCTTCCTTCCTTCCTTCCTTCCTTCCTTCCTTCCTTTTGTATTGCATTCACAGACTTCAGTGTCTCATGGTACTTTGCCCATGTTGTGTCTTTCCATGTGAGTTCATCAGTAATAACTAAGTATTTACAGGTTGTGAGCTGAGTTGGGAAGCATCCACATAAAGCAGTGTGTGCTTTGCTCTGACACAGATGTATCCTAGTTCTTCAGCTTACGGCACGTTTTTAACTGTACTCTCTAGATTTTGGAGTTTGTGGGTCATTTGCACATCCTCTATGGTAAGGGGTTAAATGGTCACGATTGACTATGTTTCATGCCCATACCTCCAAACAAGTCTTGTCTTTCGGATGATGGAAAGAGACTTTTTTTTTTCAAGACAGGGTTTCTCTGTGTAGCCCTGGCTGTCCTGGAACTCACTCTGTAGACCAGGCTGGCCTTAAACTCAGAAATCTGCCTGCCTCTGCCTCCCGAGTGCTGGGATTAAAGGCATGTGCCACCACATACGGCTGGAAACAGACTTCTATGTTCTCCTTTTATCTTTTCTTTCTTAATGGAGAAACCTTACAATATAAAAAAGCCAGCCCAGGGCTGGCAGATGGTTCAGTGATCAGCAGATTGCTGCATAAGTGTGAGAACCCTAGTTCAGATATCCAGGACCCAAGTAAATGCTTGCTGGGTAGGATGGTCAGCCTGCACTGACATCCTCAGAAAGTAGAGTTGCGATGCCCAGAGCAAGCTGCCTATCTAGTCTAGCCATCTTGGTGAGCTCTGGGTTTGATTGAGAGACCCTGCCTCAATGATGAAGGTGGAGGAGCAACTGAAAATAATTCCCAATATCAACCTTATGTTTCTACATGCATATATGCCCACACATGTGTGCCTGCACATATGTAAACATGCATACACATACATGTACACCACACATGTATGATTGACAAAGGGGGATAAATAGAGCTCAAGATTTGTCTATCAATGTTATTTTCCTACACTTCATCCTCTGAGGGCACATAAAAGCTTACTGTTCTGACTACCAGAAATTCTATTTTATTGTGTTAAAGTCCATGTATGAACTTTAAAATCTGTCTTTAAATTATTATTATCATTAAAGATTTGCTTTAAATTATGAGTACGTATATGTAGTGGTGGCAGTGATGGTAGTGTGGTGTGTGTGCATGTGCGCGCGCGCGCACACACACACACACACACACACACACACACACACACACACATGCACGCACACACATATGAGTGCAGGCACATGGTGAGGCCAGAAGAGGGCATCAGATTCCTTGGACCTGGAGTTACAAGCGGTTATGAGAATCATATCATTGGTGCTGGGAACCAAACTTGTGTCTTCTGGAAGGGCAGTATGTGTTCTTAACCCCCTAACCTATCTCATTTATTTATTTATGGAAATTTTCAGTAGGTTTAAAGTGGAAAGAGAAATTACATATATCAGCTTAGTGGACTGTCTTGGTTAAGAGGAGCTCCCATTTTTTCTTGTGTTATTTTCTTTATAAAATTGAGATTCGTGTGTGTGTGTGTGTGTGTGTGTGTGTGTGTGTGTGTGTGTGTATGCTGTGAGTGGTACTTGATGACTTTTTAATATTTATTGTGAGGCTTATACCACTATTATATAACTTTCTAAACCATGAGATTTTAGTAGTTCTGTTCTGTAGGATGATGCTATTATTCGCTAAGGCATTCTCTATAGTTACATATTAAGTTGTTTGTCTGGTTTACTTTTCTCTTATAGATGACACTCCTGTGGGCATCTTTCAGTATCCTCATAAGCATTTGTGCTAGACTATCTACTTGTAAGCAGAAGAATTTCTATGCAACAGGGTAAGATCTTAATCTGAATGACTTATGGAAGAGTCACCGTGGGATGTGAAATGGAAATGTCATGAAAATTCTGCACACCTGGAAGCGAAGGCCAGCGGTGCAGGAGGGGGATGGCGCTCCGTGGAGTGGGACTGACACTTATTCATGTCTGGTCTCCTCTAGTTTGTTCATCCAGCAGGAAGCTAAGTCCCATACTGAGTGTTGTAACTTAGTGGGAGAATAAGAGAGGAGAAAGGTTAGGTCCCTCTCTCAAAGACTCTTGAAGAATTGTCAATGGAGATGTATAGAACCACAACATAGTCCCCCTCTCATAAAATGACAGGCTTCAGTAATTACCAAACATGACAGGGAAGTGCTAGGGGATCTTAGGTACAGCCTTACTCAGTTCAGTTGGCCAAGCCACCATTTTCACTTAATAATGTATTGTCCCAAGGATGTAAGTAGCAAGTGAGTGCAGGGGGCAGAAGTAATAGTTACCTCCTTTACTGGTTACCGGAGAATGTTATGTCAATGAACATACCCTTACACGAGTGAGTCATTCATTCACAGAGCTTGCTTCTAGTCAGTATTGTCTAATTTTATGTCAACTTGACATAAACTAAAGTCATCTGAGAGAAGGGAGCCCCATTTGAGCAGATGCCTCCAAAAGATTAGACTGTAGACAATCCTGCAGAGAATTTTCTTATTAGTGACTGATTGGGGAGGACTCATCCCACTGTGTGTGTTGAGGCACCTCTGGGTAGATGATCCTGGGTTTTGTAAGAAAGCAGTTTGAGCAAGCCACAGGGAATGAGCCAGTAAGCAGTGCTCCTTCGTAGCCTCTGCATCAGCGCCTACTCCCAGATTGCTGCCATGTTTGAGTTCCTGCCCCAACTTTCTTCAATTATGGACTAGGGTCTGGAAGTGTAAGGTGAAATGAACACTTTCCTCCCCAAGTTGCTTTGGTCATGGTATTTCATCACAGCAGTAGTAACCCTAACTAGGACATAGTCTAAATGTCTTGTCATTATGTCAACCGCCAAAATAACACTGTCAAGATTCTGTTCTAGCTTCCCTTCTTCAGCCACATCCTATCAGCCACTGTTAATGGCAATGTCAGAGGTTGGGAAACTCAGCTCACCCCAGGCTGTGGTGTTCCAGTTAATGCAAGTCTTTGGTAGAGCACTTAGATCCTTGCTATTGACTACTTAGACATCAATTGGCTGGAGAAAAGTCTTTCTAAGGACTCTTTTGAGAAGGCTGGCTCATTGATAGAGAGAGAAGGATTAAAGAATACATTCACTGCCCATTGTTGGGTTTGAGTATTGTCTGTGTGGTACATTTGCAGTCACCTTACCACCAGCCTTTGTGTGGTACCCCATGTTGGAGAACATGAGGTTGCCAAGAGGGCAATGGAGGTCCTACCTCATGCTCTTTGGAGAAAGCTCATGTGGCCTGATTGTGTTTCCTTTTATCTATAGAACATATCTTCCTAAGGAAGGAAGGAAGGAAGAGAGATGGGCAAGTATCTGTTTACCTGGGCACCTTAGGATTGTCCCTGATGTCACAGGGTCTCACAAAGAGTACACGCTCAATTCCAGGTGGCTTAGGCTGGTGGTCCCAGCTTCTGGCTTTGAGCAGTTATTGGATTACCTGGATATTTGTATTCTCCTGTAAGTTTTTCTTTCAAAAGTTTAACCTTTCAATTCCAGTTTATATGGAGCATTTTCCAACTGGTTTTACTTTTTTTTTGAGATGGGATCTTACTGTATTACCCTGGCTAGCATGGAATTTGCTAGGTAAAAATGCTGGCCTTGAATTTGCAGTAATCCTCCTGCCTTGGCCTCCTACATCCTGGAATGCAAAGCACGAAGCATCTCACTTGGATTAAAAGTGACTTTTTAAAAAATATGTTAATTGGACTAGAGTGATGGCTCAGCAGTTAAGAGCACTAGCTGCTCTTCCAGAGGACCTGGGTTCAATTCCCAGCACCCACATGGCAGCTCATGGCTGTCTGTAGCTCCAGCTCCAGGAGTTCTGACACTTTCACACAGATACACACACAGACAAAACACTAATGCACATAAAATAAAAATAAGTAAATAATAAAAACCATATCCATCATGTGATTATATACGTATGCCTGTGTGTGGGTTTGAGTGTTAGTATATACAGAGACCAGAGACATTGGATCCCTGGAGCTGGAGCTACAGGCAGTTGTAAGCTGCCTGATGTGGGTACCGGGAACCAAACTCAGGTTCTATTCACTCTGCCACAGCAGCGAGTGCTTCCAACTACTGAGCCATTTCTCCAGTGCTCCAGCTGACTCTTAAATTTAAGAAACTTTGATAATTTTATACATATCTAAAATGTGTTATAGCCATAGTCACCCTATTACCTTCCTTATTTTCTTTGCACTCTGCCCACCCCTCAGCAGTGCCCCTTCTCTCTCTCTCTCTCTCTCTCTCTCTGTGTGTGTGTGTGTAGGCATTGTGTGGGTAGCAACTGTCCTGTAAGTTCAAGACTGCTAGGGCCATGTCATATCTAGAAGGCAGCATGTCACAGTGCCCTTTCCCCCCACCCCAGCTCTTCTAGTCTCTCTCTCCTTCTCCGCCATGTTTCCTAAGCCTTAGAGGGTGATGCCGGTGCGGTGCTTAGGCCTGGGCTCTTAACAGTTATTTGTCCTCCGTACTTTGACCACCCAACTTTTGAAGCATGTGGTCTAGGACAGTGCTAGATATCACACAATAGAGATCTGTATATTTTCTCTTCAGTTTCTTTGGCATGCAATAAGCCGGGTAGTACATGCCTGGTCATACAATAAGCTGGGTAGGGTGGTGGTACACACCTGTAAACCCAGCTCTGGGAGTGTTGTCATGGGGGAATCTCTGAAGAGATAGGTAGATCCCTGGAGCTCACTGTCCAGCCTAGTCAAATCAATAAGTCTTAGGTTGGGGAGAGAGAGAGAGAGAGAGAGACAGAGAGAGAGAGAAAAACACAAGCCCTCTAAGGCACTCACCGAAAAGCAAAACCAAGAAAGAATGAGACCGCCAAACCCATCTGGTGGTATACCTTCTATGCCTGTATGTCTGTGCATGTTTAAAAGAAACATTTTAGGCACAAGCGCTGTTTAAATGAAGTTAAAATGACCTCTCTTTTGTAGTCCCTGAAACCACCTCAGCACAGTTGCAACATGAAGGCCACTGATTTTGTAAACTATTTTCTAGAACACCAGTCACAGGGCATACCCATTATCTGGTGACCTCCAAGTCTTCCTTGAAAGACAGAGATTGTGTCTCATTTGTGTCTGTGTCTCTGGTTTTCTCAAATTGTATTTTCACACGGCGGCTTCATCCTTAGAGCTGCTGAGAACCTCCCAGGGCTACTGCCTCCTCCACATTTCACACGGCTCCTCGGCATTCACCAATGAATTGATTTAGATGCTGCTTTTTTTCCCTTGCCTTTCTGGTCATTTCAGTTTACAAAAGGCCAAACTAAAGCTGACCTTAGGATCTTATGGGGTGTCAATACGTGACCACATATGGTAACTTCTTTTGGTTCTCTACGCTGGTAAAGATGCCGACAGTCATTGTAGAAAATCAGAAAAAAATTTCAAAGAAAGTCATCACCACAGAATATCTGTATTTCTTTCCAGTCTTTATCCTGCAGAGGATAGGTTCTAGGTGTGGTCAGACACTCAAATCTGTGGGTTCTAAGCCCCTCACATAAAATGGCATAATGTTTGGGCATAACCTATGTCCACTCTCCTAAATACTTCATTTTCTTTAGATTTCTTAAGATTCTTAACTCAAAATAAATGCTGTATAAACAGCTGCTATTTTCTATTGTCTAGGGAATAATGACAAGGGAAAAAGTCCCATACATGTTCAGTAGATTTGTTTTTGAAGATTATTTTGTGTGTGTGTGTGTGTGTGTGTGTGTGTGTGTGTGTGTGTGTGAGAGAGAGAGAGAGAGAGAGAGAGAGAGAGAGAGAGAATGTGCATTTGAGTGCAGGTGCCTTCAGAGGCTAGAAGAAGGCAGCAGATCCCCCAGAGTTAGAGTGACAGGGAATTGTGAGACACACAGTGTAGGTGCCGGGTCCTGCACTCCAGCTCTCTGCAGGAACAGGATACCCTTTCAATGGCCGAGCTATCTGTTCAGTCCCTGAAAGAAGTTATTTAGTGCCGTGGATTAAATACAAGGCTTTGCACGTGCCAGTCAAGCTCTGTAGCACTCAGCTACGCCCCCCACCCCTTCTCTGAAGAGCGTCAGCAGTAGTTAGCTGACTCTGCTTATGTGCTACCATGGCCTTGGTGGCCAATTGCATTACTTCAATAAGTGGCCTGCAAACATGTTGCTTTTTGTAATAAACAGATTGGATTTCTCCATACCATTAAACTGCTTCCAGGAAGCCCAGCAATGATGGTGCACACCTTTAGTCCCAGTACCCAGGAGCCAGAGGCAGGCCCATCTCTTGAGTTCAAGGGCAGCCCAGTCTACAGAGCTAGTTCTAGGATAGCCGGGGCCACTCAGAGAAATCCTGTCTCAAAAAAAAAATATATTTTTTCATGAATTTAACTTTAATTGTTTTGTCAGCTACTTTATCATATGAAAGTAATGTGAATTTAAAACCCACTGATGTCTATTCTGCCCCTCTGAGTGATGTATTTGCATGTGCTAGGACATTTCTGTTTATGTTGACCGTACAAAGACTTACCTATGGAAGATCAATTCTTCAAGCAAACCAAAGAAGCAGTAGCTCAGAAGAACATGCATTTCCAAGGCTCCTTTTGTTTTAGGTAAATTCAAAAGTCTACCCATGATATCAGAGACGGAGCTATCTGTCCGCTTATAGTCAAGTAATTGCTCCTACTGTAGGAAAGACAAGACAAGCCTCCTGATAAGAACTTTAGTCTGTAAAGGGCAGCAAAAGCAAAGCTAAGTGGGATGTGCCAAGCAGGCTGGATCACAGAACCAGGCCACGGTGCTCGTTAGGGACACTGGCTTTGAGCCTCTCCCGAGTCTGAGCTCCTCCAGGATTCTGTCATCTCTCTGATTCTTGCTGGATTTATTTGTCTGAGTTTCACTGGCATCTGGCTAGAGATACAGCCAGGAACCAGCAGCCAGGGATGGACCAGTGGGAGGAAGGGAGGGATTGAGAGGGAATGCGCTTAGCCTGTGCTAGGCTCTGGATTTGGCTTCCAGCCGTCTCTTGCCTTCTCTCTGGCTGATCTGTACACAGTCCGAGCTTCTCCTCTGAATTTCTCATTCGCCAGGCTTCTTAGAGGTAATGTGGGTGCGAAGCCTGGATGCAGCAGGCACATCCTTTCATTTCAGGGAGAGGATCATTTATATAAAGGAAATGTCGAAAGTGAATTTTTATATATTTAAAGAATTTAAGCTATTTACCCAGAGGCGGAAATGATTCGAGACTCAGGGAAAACCATCACGGATAATTTGAAATTCATGCATCATTATTAGATTTAAAGTCATATCCTTCTTTATCTACATCACATCCATCTAACTTTAAGAGAAGCCTCCAAGAGGTTTGAGTGGACTTTATTATTATTATTATTATTATTATTATTACTGTAAAGAGATGGCACCCCTTTAAAAACAAAACAAAATGAAGCAAACTCTCGGTTTTTCACAGTAGTAAGCTTGCGGGAAATAACTAATGCTATAGCAACTGACGTCTACCCACATGTTTCCCAAATTCAATATGGTATATGTAGCTTTGCTGTATGACCCTACAGTACCTTTTCTACAAGGAAGATGCAGAGGACCAGAGTGGTGGCACAGAATGTTTATTTAAGATAGAGTGGAGTGTGGAGGTGGTGAGCTTGGTATAGTCCCATACTTACCTCAGCATCTGAGTATTGGCCATTGCTGTGGAAACCTGATGATTTTTCCATATTTATGTTAGCCATGCTTGAGTGTAAAGGACCCCCGAGAGCCATTCCTCACCATTCTTCCTTGAGAAATGTTAGGATTATTTTTAAAAATTCTTTTCAGGATTGTTGTGTTATTTTTGCCACTTCTTCCTTCCTAATTCTTTAAGGATGAAGGAAGGCAGGTTTTTTGTTTGTTTATTTTGTTTGCTGTTGTTTATTTTATCTTCTCATTCACTTGTATTTGGTTTCAGCTCGGAACAGATTTTGAGGACCAGAAATGAATCTTGTAGCAACTGAGAACCCAGATTGCTAGCGTGGCCTGCAGGAGCATCTGTCAGCCTGCACGCTTTCTCTTTTTTGAGAATCCCATTAAATTTTATTCAGGAGTCCTTTCCCAGCCAAATGTATTGTTTCCATGGATACAATTAATGGGGAAAGCAATTTATAAGACTGATGTAAAAAATGAGCACGCCATCAGCCCCCCTGCCGGTCACATTTAGAGACTGGGAGAAGGAGGTCAGTTCTTGTGGGCCCGGCAGAAGCTCCAGTGGGGAGCACAACAAGGAGAGCCAAAGTCTTCTGGAAGGGTCTGTTGAAGTGTAAGGAATCACCTAAAAAGATGTCAGGACGCGGAAGATATCACCCAAATGGGGCGTCTTTTCACGCCCTTCCAATTTACAGAATCCACTGCGTGAAAACCTTAAAAATTTTCCTAAACCAAAAGAAGCAGAGTCAACCTTCCCCTTCTCGTGACAGCAAGGGGTATTTGGTGCAGGACAGGCAGAGCCAAGATGGGGTGGGACCCCGGAGAGAATTACGTCATCAGTTATCCCCATCACGGACTCACACCCTGACACATAAAGTTATTACGACCTACCTTAGGCTTTTCTCAATTTGTATCCGTTTCTCTCGGAAAAACATACAGTGAAGTGACGCTGTTCACCTCACGATCTAAAACCTTGAAACAAACTGTGGTTTTCTAGGCATTTTAAAGCTTGCCCCCTACCCCCCTGACCGGACCCCCAACCTGATCCCCAGCTCAGATTCAGAGGAGAAAAATCTAGGAAAATTGGATGTAAAAATTCCAGCCCAGCCCTTGCTGTACACGTTTCCCCAGGTTTTGGAATGACTGTTAGGGGTTTGTTGACTGTTTTCTTCCTCGATCACCCTGATTTGGGGGAAGAAAGAAGTCCGAACCGTTGTGCTCAGTTTTATTCCACCGTGCACCTTGCCTGGAACACCCACTAAGAAGTTACCTCTTTCTTATTGTCTTGTACACACTAGAGCTGTTCTGGAGTAAGCCAGTGGTTAAAAAAAAAAAACAAACAACAACAACAAAAAAAAAACCCCAAGGATGTGGACGAGTCTCTCTCTCTAAGAGTAAGTACAGTTTAATTGCTTACAAGCAAACATACTTGGAAAACTATTTGTTTATATTTTAGCACCCAGCAGTCTTGTTTGTTGACTGCCTGAAAGATGCAGGTTTTTTTTTAAACCTTTCTTCCCTGCAGAGGGCAGTCTCTCTCCACAAAACAAACTCCTGTGCCCAGCAGCGGTGAGTGTGGAGAAAAAAAGCATTATAATTATTTTTTAAGCTGTGAATGTAAATAATTTCCCTTTTTCCTTTGGACGAGGCTATAGGAGGAAGGGGGGGGGGAGAAACCTGTTCTATATTGGAAAATTATAGATTGTGCGTAGCTCCGGTGTGTGTTTTCCTGTCGTCCTTTTGTATATTGTCTTGCTGACCAATTTTTTTTTTTAAAGAGATTGAGTGATTTTTTTTCTTTTTGAGTAAGCATTGAGCAAGAGATAAAAAATAAGGTCTCAAACGGAGAGGGGAATGGCAGTTAGGAAAACAAGAGACCCATCAGGCTGGGTTGTAGATTAAAAATACATGTATAATAAGAACGTGAGCACCTACAGATTGCCCCACCAGTGTGACCAAAGTAAAATACCACAAGCTGTTATGTTTTTTGAATACAGAAATTAATTCTACTTTAAAGAGGTTTCTATCAGAGGTTGGAGATATTTAATGTGGAAAGTGTGAGAAAATAGGTATTTCTTTTGGTCATATGTCTCTCCTGTTTGATGTGTGTCTCTGGTAGGGAGAGGAATGGATTAAATAGAGGCAGGTAGTCTGGAGAAACGTAGAAACCATCCCAGTAAGACACACCTAACCGATGCTTAGATAAATACGTTACCACAGAGATCTCTAACAGTTCAATTTGCTTTTTCTGGACTCCAAGAGGACCAGATCCTTTCTGCTGACCAAGAGAAGAGCTTGTAGAGAGATTCAGGGAGATGCTGAGAGAAAGGGAAAAAAACAAACAAATAAACAAACAACAACAACAAAAAAACCCAAAGTGCTACAAACGATCTTGTCAGCCCATCAGCTTCAGTGGGCAAAGTCAGCTAGTTTGGATGTAGCGATTCCTAACAGAATCCAACCCTTTCTACATGATTTTCTTTTTAAAAACTGAGAAAACACAGAAGAGAACTATGTAAAATGCTCCTTACATACACAATCACTCACGTGAGGGAAAACCTGCAGAATCTAGTGCCCCGAGGACGGACGCCACAGGAATCTGCGATTCACACTGGTTTTCCCTAGTTTGGAAATGGCTCTGAGAATTTTCCTGCTTGCCCATTAACTTACAAAGGGGCTGGTTTCTCCTTTGCAGCTCAAAATATGATTTAAAAAAAATTGCGTATGTAATGTCCAGATGAGTTTGCAAAGTATCCTCTATTTATTTATCCCACACTACCCGGTTCTGCTCAGGTGCAGTTACCACATGGGAAGATAAAATGAGCACAAAGACCTATTGTCTCTCAGTGAAGAGGAAGACCTGGAAGTGATTTAAATTTAAAAAAAAAAAAAGAACTTATATTTTTGGAGCTGATGATCTTAAATCGCGCAGCTGTGTCACCTGCGATTTATGACAGCTGCGCCCGAACCAGGTGGAGCAGCCGCCGCAAAATGGCAGAAAAATGACCATGTGAGGGGAGGGCTCGGACTGGCCCAGTCTTCCCCATGTGAAGTTTAATCAGGTTACACAGTGACTTGATCCGTCTTGTTAGCTGTTGGGAAACTCTTTTGAAAAGATAAATGATCAACCTTTCAAAACTTAAAGCACAGAGAGATTGCAGAAATGTAGGTGGCCTGATGAGTACTCGGCTGCTACGGATGTGCCTGTTGGCGTGTTCCTTTTGACCAAATGATCCATTCTATGCCGTATTGATGGTCTCCATGCAATCATGACTGTTAGGGGCAACTGTTTGGGGGGATTTTCACTGTTACAAGTAGATTAGGGTCCGATAGCTGATTCTGGTTTTTATTGGCATCATTTTCTTCTGGTTGTCCAGGTCCACATATAATTCTCTGTTCAGGAAGGATCAGGTAAGACGGTCTTAATATCAACTTTGCTTAGTTTTGAGAGCTAAAGAGTCTTGTTTTGGCAAGTTGGTAGTGAGCCAACCCTTATTCTGTGTTAGATTGTTATCATCCAGCATCGTCCTATCATAGCTGATATCGGCAGGCCACATATAATGCTTTTCTGGAGTTTCAAAACAAGCCTAAAATATTAGCTGATATTCCTCTTCAGGGGCAGTCTCCTGTGCCATCAGGAACAATGGGCACAGAGTTTGCTTCTTCATCTAGTCACACCTAGACTTGTGTCTGTCCTCTTGTTTTAAATGGGCACTGACTAAAACACCTCAAATACTAAACATTAAACGCCCTGAACATGAGAACCAATTCGCAAAGGATTTTTGAAGGTTTTTCTGAAAGCTGAAGAAGTAGAAAATTAGACAGAAAGGTTGTTTTGCTTCCAAAAAAGAAAAAGAAGGCTTTCAACCTGTGAAATTCATGGGGAGTCAGTGTCATTAATATTGATATAACCGAGGGCAGCCCACACTCTTTCTAGATAAATGGTTAGATATGTGTTTGTGTATACATATGCATACACAAAGCCAGGAGTCTTTTATATTACAAAGTGCCTGGTTTCTTCCATGGCTAGTGAGGTATACCCTGTCAAGTCTTTGTGAGTTAGCATCCTTGCTGAAATACACGAGCTCACCGTATCTATGTAGCATAAGACACATGTCACAAACACCGGGTTTTGTTTCTCCTGAGACTTTGGACACAGCACACACAGAAAAAGGAACAAGCAACTTTTGTAAGACTTGAAAATTTAAAAACTACATTTCAGCCTGTACGTGTCCATATTCTGTACTGACTTTAAAGCCTCGACTTTTAAAGAGTTTTCTTAGAATTTTAAGCCTAAGTTTATGTTACAAGGAAAGAAAAAAACATTAAAAGATTTTATTCTCTGCTCCTCTCCAAAAAAAAAAAGTATGTGTATGAGTTTTCATATTTGATTGGAAAATTAGAGGCATCTAGCGCTGTGGTCCCCATCTCTGTCTCTGGGTGGCCTCATGCTAGGCTTTCCTCCTCGACACCTTCCATAGACCAGTGCAGTGCAAATAAATCCGCAAGGGGACTTAGATTTTCCAGCCATTCTGGATCCTGGCCGTTGCCAGACTCTTAATTCCTTGTGAGCCTATAATGTTGCATTTTTGCTCTTATTACAGCAAAGACATCCCTTGGAATGGTTCCTCACTCTCTTCCCATTCCTTTCATTTGCAGATGAAAGGCAAATGCATATTTAAAAAAATATAAATAAATACAAGGTGGTTAGGGCCATTCATCACAATCCCCCGTCTGCGGGTCTTTGTGTCTGCCCCTGCTGTGTGCATTACATTACATTTCTGAACCTGTTGGGAGTATTTCTTCCTAGCTCTCTTTTTCTTCTGTAGTCTATGAAAATAAAAATATTTTTATCCAGCAGAAACCTCTATTGGTTCTTTTACAGGGTTACCCCACAGGCCTTTGCAGGACAAAAAAAAAAAAGGTTATCTGGGGCCGAATTCTGAACATTTTTGGTTTTGTTTTGTTTTTTGTTTTAAATGAGAAAATTAAAAGTCTAATTGTTAAAAACCCAGTATGTCCTTTAATGTCAGGAAAGGAGAATTAAATTGCTGGTGGCAAAGCAACAGGGAACAGAGAGAGAGAGGGAAGGCAGATGCAAGTGGACCCTCTGTGGTCGGGAGAGGTAAATAAGCACACCTGGCTAGTGGACCTGGGGAACCAGCTAGTGCAGCACTTGGCGAGCTCGGCAGGAATCAATGCAGGGACAGGATCTCTTGGGCCTTCACCCTGCTGCAGGAAGTTAAATTAGCTCTTAAAAGTCCCAATTTGTGAACGGTCCCCACCCTGGATGCTACTGCAAACTCAGAAGGTGGACTATCACCTCCATAGCAACTTGGGGGGGGGTCGTCCTGGAATAAAAATCATTACATGGATGGTTTACAAGGATATCTACCCTTTACAACCTTGCTTGTAACAGGACTGGGGCTGTCTGACCTATGCCTTCATTTCTGATTCAGAGGGCGAGGCAGCGACACAGTCCCATCTCAATGATAATTCACCCCACGTTGTGGGTTGGATAGCTGAACAGGGCACCCCCATTGAGGACTTGACTCAAGATGGTTCTAGGCTGCTAAAAAGAGAGGTGTCCTAAGACTGTCTTCAGAGATCTGTCCGCCACTAGAGTCCTCAGTTTTGAATCTTGCTCAGTGGCGTTTGGCATCCCTGTGCAGTTCAAGGTACAGATATGGGACAAAGGGTTGTACACCTACTTTGGTTTTAATTGAACTGTAACAGAATAGTTTTTGTTTTTAAAGGAGAGTGCCCTGGATCTCGACAAAACCTGGAGGTCTATTCCAGCATACAAATAGTTAAAATATCCACTCCTCGGAGTATGAAGGCAGTTGCTTAGGCTGTCAGACCGGTTGACCAGTGTCAGACTACCCTGACAGAGCGCAATACCTTCAGTGCATCATAAATAAAACAGACAAATTACTCCCCCCCCCCTTAGAATGGAAAAAGCACGGGAGAGAGGGGAGGGAGAAGGATTAAGGGGGGAGGGGTGATTTGGAGGGTGTGTATAGGGAGTGAAGAATTAGAGAGAAAGGAAAAAAAAAGATCCTTTCAGCCCCCTCCATGAATCTCAGCATGGCAGCCGAGAACAATGAGAAAACCAGGCAATTACCTGGAATCCCGTTCCCTTATCCAGACATAGAAAATATATTCTTGCTCCATCCAGCCTTCTTCCATCCCCCACCCCAGCCGCCTCCTCCTCCCCTCCCCCCACCCTCTATCTAATTCCGTTCTTTCCAGGAAGGCCCAGATGTAACAAAAGGGAAGGTTTCTGATGAGGAGCACTACAGCAGGGCTTCAGGGCCCAGCCTATCACGGAAGAAAATGGGAAACATTTTCTTTCTTTCTTTCTTTCTTTCTTTCTTTCTTTCTTTCTTTCTTTCTTTCTCTTTCTTTAAATTTTGTGCCCTTCCAGATTTTGATAACCCTGGATGCTGTCACAGTGGAAAAAAAAAAGAACCCCAAGCAGAAACCTTTTCTACAGCCAGAACTTTCTCCCGGAAGTCAAATGGTAATGCTAAACATCACTTCACACTTACATGCTAAGAAGCAGCCACGTCCTTGCAGCCTTGGAGATTCTACTCCGTGGGAGCAACTGGGCATTCTGGGGGAAATTCTGGGATGGGACAGAACTTCCCTGACAAGAGGCTTTCGCAAAGTTCTCAAAGTCCATGGAGGACTTTGGTTTTGTTTCTTCTGCCATTGGTGTACCAAGAGATTGCCCTGGTACCCCAGGTTTTCTCCTCCAGGATGAAGATATTGCTGGCTCCAGTGATCTGACAGCCTTCGCACCTCAGGCACGCTCAAAACAGATGGGTAAAACAGAAATGTGCGCATCTAGTTACAGGCCAGGCAGGAGGGTTTGATGAACCTCTGTTGAAGAATGATGTTGGAGCAAGAGAGTATATGTATGAATTCTCTGTCACACCTCCAAAGGCTAGAGTGGACCGACTCTAGCATCCTACATCTATTTCCACCCACTGACAAAGGGAGGACTCTCTCAGCTGTGGTGTTGAATGGTGAGGCTCTCTAATGTACCATGCACACTTCTTGTCTTGACTGGTCGTTCATAAAAGGAGACAGGAGACTGGGGTTAGGGTGTGGCCGGTAACAACTTACAAAGATTCCTCCCTGCGCTCTTTACCGCAGAGGTACAACCACTATGGAATGCAGCCTATGTGGGCTTTCCCATGGCAATGCTTACCCAAGATAGTGCTTGAAAGGGACTTAGGTTTCTCCTTGGACAAACAATTAAGCAACCCTCCCAGGCTAGGGGATTGCAGAGACCTTGACCCCACCTCAGCCAAAGTATGCTTGCTGGCATTCAGGGAGCTTACTTAACCTTTTAAGTAAAGCAGACTTACTGGCAAGGCTGTTGTTTCGGTGGCATGGTAGTGTTTGGTTTCAAAGTGAATACATGATGCTTTGACATCCAGTATTCCTTAAAGTGTGGCTGACGGCTCAAATTGTATAGTTTTCACAACCTAGTCATTCGTTCCTGAGGGCTGAAACCTCCGCTTGGACTGCTTTGACTCACATTGTGAGAGCTGGGCATTTGGATTCAGAGTCTAGTTCAAATTACAGTTTTGCCTCTCAACTGGTGAGTTAGTTTATTTTCTCCATGCTTCTGAGACCTGCCAGAGGCAACTCAAGGGAGGAAGGTCTCATTTCGGCTCCTGGTTTCCAAAATAGAGTCAGGTGTGTTCGGAAATGCGTGAAGGAAAGACTCAGTCTCGGGCAGGGCCTCCAGCTGGGTCACCAAGGGTTTAAACCAAGGGTTTAGAGTCTGCTGGGAGCTTTTCACATCCAAACCATCATACCCGGCTCCATGTCAGGATGCGAATCACTGAAACCGAGCTTTATCCCCTTCAACCCCCCCAAACATAACAAGTTCAACAAACAACAACAAACAAATGTACCTGGAGTCTGTTTTAAGCAAAGGAAAGCATTACCTATCATCTGGAGAGATAAGGCACCTGGAAGAGTTGGTTGTAGTCACTGTGTGTGTGTGTGTGTGTNAGGCTTTTCCTTAATGTGATGTAAAGGTTTGTAAGCTGTCATCTCTCTGCTTGTAGGCTGTGTTTTACATAAAACCCTTCAGCTTCATTGACGCCAACCTGGATGTCGTTATCATTGCTATTTACAGTCCTGAGGTAGTAGTGTTAAGCCCGAACGGCATTAATAAAATAATGAACCAATAGAGATTTGGATGCTTGCAACCACTGGGACCACTCTTTTTGACGGGACACAAATGGAAATTTGTTTTGCTAAACCTTTTCTTCAAATTCTTCTCTTGCCCTTTGACCTTTAACTTCCTTTCCTTTTTTCCTGTGCCCTCTCTGGCTCCTGATGCACATCTTTTAATCTCCTCCCTCTTTTCTTTGCCTCCTTCCTGATTTCATTTTCTCAGTCCCTCACCTCTTCCTTCCCTTTGCCCTCTCCCTCCCCCTTTCTTCCCTCCCCACTTCTCCCTCTCTTCTTGCCTCTCCATTCGCTCCCCTCCTTCATCCTTTTTGCCCCCTCCTCCCCCTTTTCTTCCTTTTTTTTTTCTTCCTCCTTTCGGTCCCCCCTACTCCCTCCCCGTTCCCTTTCTCTCTTTGTCATTTCCCTGTGTGAGCCGCATTCTTCACAATACTCCATCTTCACTGCTCTGTAGTTAACTCTGTGATGATGGTGTGGAAATTGACCATTGCCTAGCAATCCGGTGTGCAGCTTCTGCCAGGAGCCTGCTCGGCCCACTCACCCTCTTCCTAAGTTCCACAGCTCTCTGCCTTCCTCAGCCAGCGAGCAAGCGCGCTTCCCCACTCCCACTGTTTGTCGCAGTCCACCCCGTCACTCCCGCATCTTCCCGATGCTTCCTAGGGTTCCTTTTGAAATTGATGCTAGCCTTTTGTTCCAGGCACACTCCGAGCTCCTGGGTCAGGCAGCTCGCAGCCTCCCTGGGGCAGTGCTATGATGAATTTTGGCATGGCCAGGCTGTTTAACAACTCCATTGCAGAAGTGCCAGCTTCCTCCAAGATGGAAAGGAGCTGTGGTGAGTTTTTCTTTTTTTCCCCCAATTGCTCCACCAGGTTCCAAAATACCAAAGATTCCCGCAGATCTCTAAATTATGTGGCAATTTTTTAGGGCCGCACCTACCCACTAAAAGTGAATTTTTCTGTTGCAGGAAACATAGCTACTCTGTGATCTTATTAGTTGAGGGCCCGGATGTTCCTGAGACACATGTTGTTGTATTCAGTGATCTGTTATTTCAAATTTCAGGTCCTGCCCATCTTCCCTCGTGGGTGATTATCAACTTCTCTTTACCTTCAATCCTGTGGATTTGCCTTTTTACAAGTCATAATTGCTATGAAAGATTCTGCCAATTAGTTTAATGTTGGTCTTTTCAGAAACATTTAGAAGTTGTCCATACTGAGTATACATTTTTAAAAATTATTTACTTTAGATTATTTGTGTGGGTGTTTTGCCTGCATGCCCATAAGTATACTATGTATGTACCTAGTGTCCTTAGAGTCCAGAGAGAGGTTCCCTGGTGCTATAGTTACAGGCAGTGTGAGCCACCAAGTTGGGTGCTGGGAACTGAACCCAGATTCTCTGCAAGAGCAGTAAGTTCTCTTAACCGTGGAGTCATCCCTTTAGCTTCCATGATTCTATCCTTTTTGAGGGTTGAACCAGTTATTTTAGAGCCAGTCATTTAGTCTGTTTCTGCTTGCATGTGAAAAATTATTTAAAATCGGGTATGTGGCCATCCATTCATATCTGTGGGTTCTGTATTCGTTGGCTTCAACAGCATACAAAAAAAATTAGGGAAAGAGTTGTATCGGCTATAGGCAGGTATAGACTGTTCTTCTTGTCATAATTTTTGAAACAGTGCACGTCAGGGTCTGTTCACACAGCAATCTACACATGAGTTAAATATACAGGGGGTGGGCTGAAGGGCACCTCGGTCTGTGGTAGAGCATATGTGTGAATTGCCGTTTGTTGTTTACCCTTCCTTCCTTCCTTCCTTCCTTCCTTCCTTCCTTCCTTCCTTCCTTCCTTTGTCTCTCTCTTCTTTCTTTCTTTCTTTCTTTCTTTCTTTCTTTCTTTCTTTCTTTCTTTCTTTCTTTCTTTCTTTCTTTCTTTCTTAGACATGGTTTCTCTATGTAGTCCAGGCTGGCCTAGAATTCACAATGTAACTCATAATAGCTTCCAGCTCACTGTATTTCTCCTGCCTCAGCCTCCCAGTGCTGAGATTACAGGTCCTACTTATTTTGCTATTTAGAAGGTTTTTTTTTCATAGTCTGTGTGCATATGTGCATGTATGTGTGTGGGGGTGTATGTGTGTATATGTGTGTGTATATATATATGTGCGTGTACATGTATATGTGTGTATGCATGTGCATGTGTGTGTATGTGTATATGTATGTGTGTACATGTGTGTATGTGTGTGTGCCTGTATGTGTGTATATGTGTGTGTGCCTGTGTGTGTATGTGTGTGTACACATATACACTGGTACTTTTGTGAAGGCTAGAGGAGAACTTTCTGCAGTTGGTTCTGCCGTGTGGGTTTTGACATTGAACTTGAGGTAACAAACCTGGTGGCAAGCACCTTTATCCACTGAGTTATCCTGATGCGCTGCTCTTTAAAATGTAGCTGTTGTTGACGCTTCACTCGGCCATTTCTTATGACTCCAGCAGCGGCAGATTTGGCTCTGGAAGGTGTATTCTGGAGTTGCCTCCAGAGAATCCTGTAATTTATTTTTTGTGGCACTGAAATGTTATGTTCCAGAATTATTCCATCTTTTGTTTTCCTAGTACCTGGAATCGAACCTAGGACCTTGCACATGCTAGTATGTGCTGTGCTTCCCAGCTGCATCTCTAGTCTGCCCCACCCTTCACAGGATAATTTGTGTATGAATTTATCCAGCTTGGCCTTCTCCCACCTCAGCTTCATGATTGCAGCTACGATTGCAGAACTGTAAGACCTGGCCCAGCTTCTGTCTTCTTCCAACTGCTTAAAAGACATGGTCCCTAAAAAGCAAATGATGACTTATAACTGAAGCAACTTTCATGCTGTGTAGCCAAAGAAAGCAATATCATCAGAGACCCTCCTGTGTTATTTATGAATGAGAAGACATTTAAAGCAGCACTTCTCAACCTTTGGGGGTGACCTCTTTGCGGGGGTGGGGTCTTAACAGTCTTTCACAGGGGCCACCCAAGACCATCAGAAAACATGGATCTTTACCTTAGGATTTATAACAGTAGCAAAATTACAGTTATGAAGTAGCAACGAAAGTAATTTTAGGGTTGGGGGGTGTCACCACCATACAAGGAACTGTATTAAATGGTCAAAGTATTAGGAAGGTTGAGAACCCCTGATTTAAACTTAGTTTATGTGATCAAACTCTGTGCCTGCCACAGGGCCTCTTTGTAAACCGGGATCTGCCTTTGGGCTTAAGTTCCTTGTAGTCCCGGAACCTTTGGGCCCCATATCAAACATCTCTAAAAAAAAAAAAAAAAGGAGAAAAGCATGCATCTGCGTGTTTTCACCACCCGGGATGAGTGTTCCTAGGGAGGATAACTCGGGCGGAGTTACCAGTGCCCTCTTCCTTATTCTTTCTGGAATTCATTAAGTTAATATACTGTTGCCTGCATGGGGCACCTTCTTTGATGGCGAGTACAGTTAAATGCCTATTTAGGCATGTCACTGACTATCTGATGCAAGGGGCGCACGGAGTGTGGTTGGCTGTGGGGGGAGGGGAGAAAAGGGGTGTTGCGCTCTAAATTTTTTTCCCTTCAAAATGCTTCTCAACAATCCCTTGCAGCTGGCAGAAGGCTAAGGTTTCTCACACTCTGAAAGGAAGTCAGGCCATAAATAACCCAGGCAGGCACACCTGGAAAGAATAATGCTTTTTTCTAGGCTGTCCACTATGTTGAGGATGGATGCCAGTCCAGTGAGCATGCGCACATGGCATGGAAGACTGTGCAAATGCCACATTCAGTTGAAGCTGGGAGAAATGTTTCCGTTTTTAATCTCCAAGCTTCTAGCTCATGGTTGAAAGGAGAAAAATGAACAAAGATGTTTGTGGAACGTTAACACAGTGTGTCTTCTTCTTCAGCGTGATGGGTTCCCGTCTTCTAGAAGCAGACAACTGTGGAACTGTCCACAGTTAGGATTGCTGGTTAGGATTGTTGCAATTAGGGATGGGGTTCCGAGGGCAAAGATAAGCAACACTTTCTTCATCCGGAACACAGAACAACAGCTTGTGTTGGGCTGAGAGGTAGCTCGGCCAGTAAGTGCTTAGTATATTACCCAGCATGCTTGGGGGCAAACAGTGTGGTGGCGCATGCTTGTAATGCATTGTGGGTAGGGGAGTGGGGGGCGGGGTGAAGACAAGATGACTCCTTGAGCTTAAAAGGCAGCCAGTTTAGCACACTTGTAAACTCTAGGTTGAGTGAGAGACCCTGCCTCAAAATAAAGGTGGAGAAAGTTGAGGTAGATAGCTAACGTTGGGTTCTGGCTTCCATGCGTATACCCCATCCCTGCATACAAGAACATGTCTACAAACAAACAAACAAACAAAAAAGCACCCAGTGACTAAGCAGTTCTCCATCCTTTAAGGTGACACAGAATGTTCTGTCAGGCTAAATATAGGCCTGTTGGGGAATCATGATGCTTCTGCGGGGCCACACTTGACCGTGAATACTAGCTGTGAGGTTCAGCTCATCAGCTATGGGCCCTACACAGCTTTTAAGCTGAAGTATCCCACCCTCCCTGGGAGCAGGCTGAAACCAGTCAGCTGTACTGCCTGCATTCCTTTTGTCTGGAAAGTGTGTGTCCGGCCTCTCTTCCCTGCACACTGGGTTCGTGTAGAAGCCATGAGATAGGATGAAATGCGCCACACATCCACAGTGGATGTCAAGGTAGAGTATTCACTTCCTAGGTGAGAAGAAGGGTCTGGACACCCACAACTCATTCCTCATCCTGGTCACTTTGTCTTCACTCCCAAGTCCAGAATGGGAAGGAAATCTCTCTCATGTTTAGCCTCCCTCAGCGCATACAGATGGAGTGCTCCCTGTGAATTGCCTGCGGACGGCATGGTAGAGCACCCACGGCCGGGTCGGGAAAGCAAGCGGAAACCAAGAGTGTCATTCTTTCCTGCTTCTTCAGTTGACTCTTCCCCGGATGAGTTGTCTCCTTTCCATGGTTAATTGAGATTCACGTGCGTGTCTCCAAGACCAAACCACTGCATTACTGTACTCCTGAAGAGAGCGAACATCAGACCTTGACATCCCAGAGAGCCTGGGAGAGGTCCCTGTGGGATCCATCACTGCTTTCTTTTGAGCTAGATTCTTTCCAAAATCTAGGCTGTGCCTCCTGGAGTGAGGTCAGGTAGGGATGGGTGTGAAGGAGTAATTATTAAGTACTAATTACTGGCGGGGGTCACTTAGATATGCTGCAGCTGCTACCTCTTCTGCCCTTCCTCCTCCCCTTCTTCCCTCTAGTCCTCCTCTCCCTCCTCCCCTCCTCTGCTCCTCCTGTCACTGTGATTTAGTCTTAGAGTCCTTTTTGTTGTTGTTGTTTGTTTGATTGACGGATGTAAGGGTTTTTTTAAGGAAGTCACTATCTCCCGAACACTGAAGAACTAATATTTTCCCGTGATTGTTTTATCCCAGATGCACTGTCAGGATCTCGTGTGTTGTTGTACAATGAAATACTTCCACAAGGAGGAAGGTTTTGATTGTTGACTTTTAAAATACCAACTTATAAGTTCCTCTAAACAAAGGAGTAAAGAGGGAAAAAAAGCTATTTTCGATTTGTTTGCTATGTGGAAAAAAAATGAGTTGCATATTGGTTTTTGCTACTTTTCTTCTTGGTGTGAAGAGAAAAAGGACTCTTTGAGTATGTGTGCTGCCATGTATGTGCAGGTACCCAGGAGGCCAGAGGGCATGCATCTGATCCCCGGAACTGGAGTTAAAGCCGTGAACCATCCTATGTGGGTTCTAGGAACTGAACCCGGGTTCTCCCAGAGAACAGTACGTTCTCTTAACTGCAGAGCCCTTTCTCTAGGTGGCACAGTTAGAATGTGGCTCTAAACTGGCTCTAGAAAAGTTAAAATATTTGTCATTATTCTCTGTCTTTTCTTCTTGGGGTAGAATCTTTTGGTGACCCTGAAGCTAAGCTGGTCACCTTGAAGACAAGCCCCAGCTATCCTCTGGTCTCTTCCTGCTACAGCCCTGGGTTACAGGTGCTTGGGCAGCCATGCCGTTTTTGACATAGGTGCTGGGATCTGAGTGCAGTTTTTCATGCCAGCACTGTTACTCACTGAGCCATCTTTCTGGCCTATGGTTTTGGTTCATAATTTTAGAAAGGCTTCAGTCCATCATGGCAGAGAAGGCAGGGGCAGTGAGAGCAAGGAACAGCTGTGTTCATACGGTGTTGACAGGAAGTAGAGGCTGTGGGTGGATAGAGTAAGAGGCAGGTATAACGTTCAAAGGTTCACCCCCAGTGCCCTACTTCCTCCAGCCTGGGCCTGCCTTCTGAAGACTCCCTAGCCTACCAATGAAGCCCCACAGGTAGGGGTAGGTGCTAAAATGTGAGTCTGGTGGGAGGCACCCCAGATTCGAACCATGGCACCTAACTTAATATGCTACCCATCTGTCCATCCACCATCCATCCATCCATCCATCCATCCATCCATCCATCCATCCACTTTTCCCACTCAATAACTGTATACTGGGTATTTCCTTATGCAAAGTATTCATGGTGCCACAGGGAAATATAAGAATTGCGAGGCCTGGACTTTATCTTCTGCAGAAGTTCACCCTAATATGTATCATGTGTTATAATTTTCATGCATGTCAATCACAGAGTAGTCTAGATCAAGAGGGTTTTCTTTCTTTCTTTTTTTTTAAACAGTGAAATAAGGAAACCAATGAACATATTTGCTTTTCTTTTCAGAAAGATGAGAGTTGCCACTGGTTTTAAGTTAAAACACATTTGTTTTTGAATGTTGAAAAAGACTTTTTATTGTCCCACCAATTAAAGAAATAAAAATACATATTGAGTACAGTCAGGGTGATTCTAAAAGGAATGATTATTTTAGCAACAGGTTGTGAGTTGAAACTTTGCTTTCATTATAGCTGAAACCCAGAGTCCTTTGCTATTTCTTTGTGGACCAAATACCTTGGGATAAAGATGTGATCTGGTTACGATGTACCCAAGAGGAGAAGAGCAACATTGTAACAGTGATGAGCTGCTGTTGTTACAGTGTTGCTCTTTTAATGTTACTGCTTACTTTTTCCAAGTGTGAATTAGACCATTAGTCTAACCTTTGCCTCAGCAGCAAGCACTAACTGAGAATATTTGACTTTTTTAATCCATGGCAGGGGATGGAAGCAGAGGGATGTCTCACATAATTCAAGAATGGTAAATGTTGGCATACTATTTGTGTGTGTGTGTGTGTGTGTGTGTGTGTGTGTGTGTGTGTATGTGTGTACCTTTAGTATTAGGGAAGGGAAGAAATAACTGAAAACTATTTTCTTGTGCCAGTGAGATGGCTCAGTGGGTAAAGATGCTTGCCACTAAATCAGATGACTTGAGCTTGATCCCCAGGGTCCACTTGATGGAAAGAGAGAATTGACTTCTACAAGTAGTTCTCTGACTTCCACTCACGTACATCTATGCACATAAAATCCTATATATTAAAAATAGTAAAAAGAACAAAAATTTAAATTTCCTAAAGTGACCAGTTACAGTTTCATATTTAATGAGGAAATCAATAAGATGGTGTATATTAACAAGTATTTCTTATGTTTGTGTTCCATTGGATGATTGTACAAGCAAATCGAGTGTGTGTGTGTGTGTTTGTGTGTGTGTGTTTGCATGCATGTTCATGCAGGTATGCATATGTGCATGTATGTGGATGTGGCTATTAGGTACGCTACTGGCTAGTGTTTTGTTAAGTGACACAAACTAGAGTCATTTTGGAAGAGATAAGCTTAACTGAGAAAATGCCCCCACCAGATTAGCCTTTGGCAAGCCTGCGGGATGTTTTCTTGGTTGATGATTGCTGTGGAAAGGCCTAGCCCACTGTGGACAGTGCCACCTCTGGGCAGGTGGTCCTGAGGTATATAAAAAGCAGCTGGACAGTGATGGCTCATGGCTTTTTGTGTTTGTTTGTTTTTCAAGACAGGGTTTCTCTGTATAGCCCTGGCTGTCCTGGAACTTACTTTGTAGACCAGGCTGGCCTCAAACTCAGAAATCCACCTGCCTCTGCCTCCCGAGTGCTGGGACTAAAGGTGTGCACCACCACACCCGGCGGCTCATGGCTTTAATCCCAGCAATCCTAGGGAGGCAGAGGCAGGCAGATCTCTGAGTTCGAGGCCAGCCTGGCCTACAGAGTGAGTTCCAGGACAGCCAGGGCTACACAGAGAAACCCTGTCTTGGCTCACCACCTCCTGCCACCCTCTGTTCCCCAAAGGAAGTAGGCTGAGCAAGCCATGAGGAGCATGCCAGTAAACAGCTCTTCCTCACGGCCTCTGCATCTGTTCCTGCCTCTGGGTTCCTGCCACAATTGAGGATTGATAGGTACATGTGGCAAAGGAAGGGGTACCCTTGGTGGGCTGTGCCAAAGTGTGCTGCTAAGAAATTATGCCATGAAAGATCCAGTCTAAGAGGGTTACTGGGGGGTGGGATGAGACATCAGTCTGTCTCAAAGTGGGACAAGAGAGAAAGATGGAGGCAGACAGACAGATAGACAGAGAGGGAATGGGAGTGAGAAAGAGAAATCTGGAGCCTTTTATGCGTGGCACCTGGCACACCTGGCAGCAGCGGCTGATGACGTCAGCCACCTCTATGGACAGGCCTGTGGAAAGCTCTGATTGCTAACAACGATGGAATGTGATATGGATGTCTAAAATGAAATAAACCCTGAGGTTCCTTTTGGTCACGGTATTTTACCACAGCAATAAAAACCTAACTAAGACAGGTGTCTACCTTAATGGTTTCTTTCTGAGACAGAGTCTCTCTCGCCTCATTTGAATCGATTTGGCTAGAACTATGTGGCCAGCAAGCCCCAGGGATCCCATCTGCCTTCCTTCCACTGGGGTTTCAGGTGCATGCCTCCTCACTTGGCTTTTCCACAGGGAAGTGAGCTCAGGTCCATAAGCTTGTGTGACAAGCACTTTACTGGCCAAGCCATCTCTCCAGCTCCTAGTTCATCTTTTAGTTCCACTTTGGCTTATAATCGAATGGAAAAATCCAACTCCTGGGTAAAGGGACAGTTTCAGCAGTTAGCAATGCCATATAATACAGGCGGGTGTCATATGTTGGGGTGTTGTGGGTAAATAAATCTCTGTGGGGTTTATAACTTCACTGTTACCCGAAGGTGACACTCTGTAGGTGAGACATCTTAACTGAAGGGAGATTTACAAAACCAATCAGGAAAGAAAAATGCCACAGAATCTTTCTCATTTTCCTAAGCCCCGTTTTTACATTTGTATGTCTTCCAAAATGGCACTATGATTTTTTTTCAGCACTAAATTTGACAAGCAGTAGGTTTAATTACCACTGAACATATGAAATAAATATGTATCTGTACATAATATGAGAGAGCTGGCATCTAAATATTTAGCTTTCACCTTCACGAGATATTTGTTATCAAAGTTTCATAAGGATTTAAAAATCACTACCTATCACAGTTGTACCTCTAATAAACTAATTACATTTGTTGTTTCCACTCAGTAATTAGGTATAATTACGCTAATTGCATAAACAGATGCTAATCAGCCCGAAATTACTTTATAAAATAAGAGCATTTACACAATAATAATGCCATTAAAAAACATAAGTCCCCCAAAAGGAGACAAAAGAAATGCCACCAGGAAGTTCGGTGAGGGATTAAGTGTCTGGGACCTAGGTATAATAGGGACCCTGTCACCGGCCCATTACCCTAATGCACTCTATTCCTCTTAGATATAGTATGTTTAAATCCGGGCTGTGAATTTCCAGGCCTTTGTGCCTTTTGTCTCCACCACCTTAACATTTTTAATGTAGTTTTTGTTGTGTAAATCTATATAAGTGCCATCACCCGTCAGCGGTGACATCCGATGGCGAGAGGCCGACCCAGTCTGCATGTATTAGGGCTTTTTTTGTGTTTGTGCAGGGGAAACCACTTAAACAAATTCCAGCTAAAGGAATAAACCTGTAAAAAGAATACATTTTCCTCAGGCTCTGAAACAATGACTCTGTGCCGAATTGATGCCCACGAGAAGAGATTGTGGCGTGGAGGCACAAAGTTCTTTCCCTCCAGAAGGCAAAGGGGAAGGTGGCGTTGAGGATTTTGACTTCTGGACAAAATAAATCTCTTGGATTTATCAGCTTAAAGGGAGGAACGACCGAGGATGTAAGCCCGTGAGAGGGGGATTGCTAAATTTTCCATTGCACCCCTCCTCCAAAGAAAACAAGACTGACAACTCACCAATTCCACAAAAATATTGAAGCCTCCAACCAGGCAGGAGCCTGCTGGACATTCCTTCGTAGTTCTTTGAAGCTCTGTGTGTTGGCCAACGCTAGACACTAGTGAACCAAACATCTGAGGGCTATGGCTGGGGGGAAAGCCAGCGTCGTTAAAATACAGATTCCTGTGTGGCAGCTGACATTTTGTATCTTCTGTGAACAACAGTTTAGGAATTTGAGACTTGTTATGAGATACACCTTGAACGGGATTTATCTTTGTTGACAATGGATTTGGAGCCTTAGAAATGAGTAGATCTTTGGGCCTTTGGCTCCTAATACTCTGGGAGATGGACACTGTGGAAGTTCAGGCCTTTTGTCCCTTGACTGTGTGTACCACAGCAACTGGACTGTATTTCAGGACATTTGGGATTGGAGAGGCTGTCTCGGGTATAACCTGACAACTTCAAGATTCCAACTTCCCATCTTGGATTCTCTAGCAACCAACAGTTACTTAGTTGTCAAGGTGAAGAGAAATACCTTCCTTGTAGCACTGGCTGGGGATGGAGTGATACAGGCTTGCTCAGTGAGATGGGCGGATATAGGAATCTAAGAAGGAGAAGAAGAAAAGTAGTGTCTAGTGGAAAAAGAAAGAAATCTCTAAAGAGAAGATGGGTTTACCTTCGCTTTTACCTGAAGGTTTGGTGATAGTATTTGAATTTTGGAGCAGTACTTTATTTTCTTTGATTATAAGATACTATTTGTTGGTATTCTCTCTAAACTCCACCCGCACAGTTCCAGGCAGCAGCCAGGCATGCTCCTCCCCACAGTTACCTGGCAACAGCCAGGTAGGCTTGGCCCACTCTAAAAGGGGCTGCTTGGCCCCTCCTCTCCTTCTAAGGGCTTGCCTCTCTCTTGCCCTCTTGCATCCTGGCTCTCCCCATTCCCTTCCTGCCTCTCTCTTTGTAGTTATGGCCAGCCTCTGCTTCTCCATTTTCTCCTTCTCTGCTTCTACTACCCTCTTAATTCCCCTTCCCATGCCCTGAATCAACTCTTATTCTATACTATACCGGTATATGAGTGTATCTGGTCCCTCAGGGGGAAGGGATGCCTTGCCATGGGAACCCCCTTCCCCAACACCCCACCAGAACATATTCTTATAGCTCTTTCTCTTTTTATGATCACAACACTATTTACCATAAAATTCTAGAAATGGTAGATAAGCACAATAAAAGAGACGGAAGGCCTTCTATGTGCTACGTCTAGGATGCTTGCCATTCTTTGGTGTGTAAGAAGACCATTCCCCTATGGTTGTATTTCCAGTGTAAAATGTCCCCTGAGGCTCACATGGTTAAATACTTGGTCCCCAGCTTCAAGTGGACTTGAAGGTCTCTGGTCCCATTTTCTTTTCCTGTTTGCTGAGTCTGGATACAATGCAACCTGCCAGCCTCCTGTCCCCGACACTATGCCTTGCCTGCTAAAGTCATGTCTTCTCTGACATGCTGGGCTGTATTACTTTGGAACTGTAACCAAACAGGCCCTTTGTCTTTAAGTTGCCTTTGTTGTTGTTGTTTCTGTTTTTGTTTTTTTCGAGACAGGGTTTCTCTGTATAGCCCTGGCTGTCCTGGAACTCACTTTGTAGACCAGGCTGGTCTCGAACTCAGAAATCCGCCTGCCTCTGCCTCCCGAGTGCTGGGATTAAAGGCGTGCGCCACCACACCCAGCTTAAGTTGCCTTTTTTGAAGTATTTTTATAAGAGCAAGGAGAAAGTACTGGTAGCATCCATATATTACGGGCATAGAATAGTCTATAAAACCTACTTTTCATTTCTTTAGTATACATAATCTTTATGGAGAGAAGATTGCATGTCCTTCTTAAAAGGAGACAGGAAAGTGTTACAGCACCTTCTTAAATCCCCTGTTGAGAAAGGCAGGAGGATACAGTAACCCTCTAGCGAGAGGACTTATAAAATTCTTAAAATTAATATATATACATATATTTAATTTTATGTGTACAAGTGTTTGCTTACATGTATATGTGTGTACCACATATGAGTTTGGTGTCATGGAGGCCAGAATAGGGCATTTGATCTCCTGGAACCGGAGTTACAGATAGTTATGAGCCACTCTGTGGGTACTGGGAACTGCACCCAAGTCCTCTGCAAGAGCTGCAAGTGTTTTTAACTGCTGAGCCATCTGTCCAGCCCACGTTTTAACTTTGGAAAATTATATCTATTTAAGGCACACAGCATGATGTTGTGAGATACATACATAGTGAAATGCTTAGGGGAGCAGATAAACATGCCTGTCATAGCCGTACCCTTCCGCAACAAGGCCCAGAGTGTTTAAACCTACCTGAATATATCACACTAGTCACTGCTGTCTTTATTTTGAACTCTGTTCAATTTTTGGGAAGAGAATTGCATTTATTTATTTATTTATTTATTTATTTATTTATTTATTTATTTATTTTTCAAGTCTAGGAAACCACTTTTGGTATCTGTAGCCATTTTATTCTGTGGCCATAGTTGATGCTGGGGTAAGTCTCTTTCCCATGTTGGGGGATTCTGCAGGGTTCAATCTTTTTTTGGGGGGGTGTTGAGACAGGGTTTCTCTGTGTAGCCTTGGCTGTCCTGGAACTCACTCTGTAGACCAGGATGGCCTCGAACTCAGAAATTTGCCTGCCTCTGCCTCCCAAGTGCTGGGATTAAAGGCATGCACCACCACACCCCACAGAGAAGGCTCCTGGCCCGTACGGGGATCGAACCCGAGACCTTAGCGTTATCAGCACCACGCTCTAACCAACTGAGCTAACCGGCCAGACTAGGGCTCAGTCTTAAGGGCAGATTCTTCTTGCTAGAGAAGGGGCAATTTTCATAGACTACAGAGGCATTCCCTGGTTCTGCCCCAGGACGTAGTTACCTGAGTCCTCATGACAATTGAAGAAGGACTTAAGCTTCTGAGGAGCAGAAGTAGCTGTGCTGGCTGTGACACTGGTGTCTGGTTTGTAGCCACAGAGCCAAAGAAGCCCAATGTTTACTTCATATCTGGCCTCAAGATGAGGGAAATGAGAAGTGTGTTGAGTGCCTTGCCAGCTGTGAAGAAGTGCCCACTGACACAGAGAGGCGAGAAGGGCCAGAGAGGACAGAGGACAGTGAGGTCCCAGTCCTCTAAGTCTTCACTGTTGGCACAAACAGCCTTCTTAGGTGGAAAATCAGAATGACCTCCTCACTGAGGGGAGTTTAATTATCTGCATGGCCTACGGTCGGCACTGGCACCATCTTCAGATCTGTATTTGTAGAAAGATCATCGCAGCATGTCATGGAATGCCAGACACGAGAGTCAAAAGTGTAAGATTTTGCTTACTTCTAAAAATATACAACTACGTGCATAAATGAATTCTGAAGGGAGAGGAAGGGAGGAGAAATAGGATTTTAAATGCATTTACAGATGAGCATTCATTTATCAGAGACTCTAGGTTCAATGTGGTAGCTCCAGTGAGCATGTTCAATGCCACCCTAGGCATTCGGCTGTCCAGGAAGTTAGAAAGGATATGAATGGCTCTAGCCATGTTTGCCCGACTCAGCCATGTCTTCTAAAATGATCAAGAAGATCATCTCTTTAGGTATTTGAGAATACATTAATTAAGCAGAGTGGTGGTAATGCATGCCTTTAATCCTAGCACTCAGGAGGCTGAGGCAGGTGGATCTCTGTAAATTTTAAGGCCTGTTTAGATTACTGAGAAGTTTCAGGATAGCCAAGGCTACACAGCAAACAAAACCCTCTCTTAAAAATCAAATCAAACCAACCGAAAAACCAAACAACCAAACAAAGAATATACTAAGTAGAATGTTCTGGGTCTTTGAAGAGTGCCAAGGTGGCTCTTCTCTATAAGCCAAGGATGCTGGAGGAAGGGAGATACATGGCTGTTCTGTGACTTCAGTAAGGTGACATGGATCCCAGGTTGCTAGAGATAAAGTAGTAGCTTAGAATGACAAGGAAACAAAGTAGGGTGCATATTAGTCTGCATTCTCTAGAGGAATTTATAATATATATGGAATGAGTTATGTACATATGTGTACACACACACACACACACACACACACACACACACATACACTTGTATGATTATTACAATGGTAGAATGACTTACAGGCTGTGGTTCAGCTAGTCCAACAAAGGCTGACTGTGAATGGAAGGTCCAAGAATCCATGAGGTTGGACGCCTCAGCTGGTCTTCGGTATACAAGAGAATTCCTAAGATGTAAGCTCTAATGCCAGTCAAGAAATGGACTTGCTAGTGAGAGTGAGGGCAAGTAGACAAAGAGAAAGCAAGCTCCCTTCTTCCATGTTCTTTATATAGGCTGCCAACGGAAGGTGTGGCCCAGAGTAAAGATGGATCTTCCCGTCTCAAAAGATGTAGATTAGAAGTGGGTCCTCTCACTTCAATTGACTTAAGGAAAACAGCAGCAGCAGCAACAACAACAACAACAACAACAACAAACCCTTACAGGTGTGCCCAGTCAAGTTGACAACCAAGAATAGCCATCCCAACTTCACCTCTTTTCAACTTGACACAATCATATCTCCTTATGTCGTGTCAGAAGCTAAGGTGGCCAGGGAGAAGTCAGAGCTTCCAGTTCAATTGGAATGTTTGTTGTGGCTTCTGGCAGGAGTGCCTCTGTCACTGGAACCAAAACCTCTAGTACAACAGAATTTAAAGTCAAGGGAACAGGAAGGAAAAATTTTCCTAGTGGGTCATTGGGGGTGATAGTGAGTGGAACTATTTCCTTTCACACCTCTTGATTTCTGAACCTGTAGATCTGGCTATGGGAGAATCAGAATATTGGATTCTGATTCAAAGAAAATACTGACTTCTGGAGAACCTTGCCCCAGCCCTCCATGCTCCTGCTACCTAATTTTCACTGTAACTGTGTCTTCAGAAGACCATATCATCTTTATATCAGGCCAGGGGCTTCAGGATGGTGGGAGAACATGAGAAGAACAATGGATTCCATGATCGTGAGTCCATTGTCACTCTTCTCTGCTGCGAAGGGAATTCCTTGGTCAGAAAGAATACTGTGTGGAATATCAGGGCAGTGGATAAGGCATTCTGTAAGTTCATGATGGTGGCTTTGGTAGAAGCATTAGGTCCAGGAAAGGCAGATCCACAACCAGAATAGGTTTCTACTTCAGTAAGGACAAAGTGTTGTTCTTTCCACAGAGGAAGTGTTTCAGTTTATCCCCTGCTAGGTTGCTGGGTAGTCACCCCAGGGAATGGTACCATATCTAGGGTTCAGTGTTGGTCTCTGATGCTGGCAGATCTGTCACTCAGCAGCAGTGGTAGCCAGGTTTGCCTTGGTGAATGGAAGTTCATGTTATCAAGCCCATGCAAACCACCATCTCTACCACCATGGCCACTTTGTTCATAGGCACATTGGGCAATGGCAGGGCTGGCTGGGGAAAGAGGCTGAATGCCCTCAGAACAAGTCATCTTATCTACTTGATTACTGAACTCCTCCTGAACTGAAGTCCCCTTTTGATGGGCATTTACACAGAACAAAAGTACATTCACTTCCTTTGCCCATTTGGAAAGATTTATCTACATACTTTTTCTCCAAATGTCTTTCTCACCAGTTTTCCAGTCATGCTCTTTTCAAGACCCTGAGCATCCTGCCAACCCATTGGCCACAGCCCATGAGTCAGTGAACAATCATACATCTGGCCAGTTCTCCTTCCAAACAAAATATATGGCCATGTGTACTGCCCAGAGTTCTGGCCACTGTGAAGATTTCCCTTCTCCAGTGTCTTCCACAGTTGTCCCAGAAAGGGGTTGTAATGCTGCAGCTGTCCACTTATGCCTGGCACCTGCATATATGCAGAACCATGAGAAAACCAGACCATAGTACTTTCTTCTTCAGTTAACCAATCATAGGGCACGTCCCTGAGGCTACAGGTGCACATTTGGCAGCAAAGACATTATAATGGGGGTAGAAACCACAAGCTGGGTAACTTCTTCATATAACTTGCTTGTGCCTTCAGAACCTGTTGGGTCATGCATATACCACATCCATCTTAAAATGGGTTGTTGCTGTGTATACCCTCCTTTATGTCTTGGTGGGTCGGATAACATACCCAGGCAGCTCAGGGTACATTAAAAACTTCATGGCTCAGTGTCAAGTGTTCAGTTTCCACTATGGCCCAACTGCAGGCTAAGAGCTGTCTCTAAAAAGGAGAATAGTCTGCAAATGATGGTAGAGCATTCCTCCAAAATCCCAAAGGTCTCTTTGATGATTCACCTGTATTTAGAGCCTGCCAAAAGCTCCAAAGAGCATCCCTGTCAGCCACTGACACCTCAAGTCACATCAGGTCTGCTGGATCATATGGTCCAAGTAGTTGAGCAGCCTGCCCAGCAGCCTGGACCTGCTGAAGAGCCTTCTCCTGTCCCAGGCCATACTCAAAGCTAGCAGCTTTCAGAGGAGTCACTTGGTATATGGGCCAGCATAAGACACCCAAGTGAGGAACATGCTGTCAGCAGAATCCAAATAAGCCCATTAAACATTGTCCTTTTTTTTCTCCGTGGTGGGAGGGACCAGGTGAAATAACTTAACCTTCACCTTAAAAGGAATATCTCTGCATGCCCCACACCACTGGACTCTTAAGAATTTTACTGAAGATTTTAGTAATACCCTTGAATTTTGTTTGGATTTATTTCCCATCCTCTGATGTTCATATGTGTTACCGACAAGTCCAAACCTCCTGCTCACTTGGTCCAATCAGCATAATGCCATTGATATAGTGAACCCAATATGATATTTTGTGGAAGAGAGAGACAATCAAGATTCCTTCAAAGTTATGACACTGGGCTGGAGAGTGAATATATCCTTGAGGTAAAACTGTAAAGGTATACTGCTGGCCTTGCCAAATGAAAACAAATTTCTACTGGTGGTCCTTATGAGTAGGTACGGAGAAGATTACACTTATTAGATCAATAGTTGCTTACCACGTGCCAGGAGTTGTGTTAGTCTTCTCTAGTAAGGATACCACTTCTGGTAGAGCATCTGCAATTGGAGTCACCACTTGATTGATTTTTTTTGATATAGTCAACCGTCATTCTCTTGGATCCATCTGTCCTCTGCACAGGACAGATTAGGGAGTTAAAGGGAGATGTGGTGGGAACCACCACACCTGCATCTTTCAAGTTCTTCATGGTGGCACCGATGTCTGCAGTTCTTCCAGGGATGAGATACTGGTTTTGATTTACTATTTTCCCAGGCGAAAGTAACCCTGAAGGCTTCCAGTTAGCCTTTCCAACCATAGTAGCTCTCACTCCACAGGCCAGGGAACCAATGTGAGAATTTTGCCAACTTTTAACTATATCCATCCCAGTTATATACGCTGGGACTGGGGAAATAAGCAGAGGATGAGTTCAGGAACCCACTCACTGTCCCTGCTGGGAGTGGGACTTCAGCCTAAACTCCATTAATCATCTGTCCTCCATAGGCCCCTACTTTAACTGGAGGACCATAGTGTTTCTTGGGATCTCCTGGGATCAGCGCAGCGTCAAGTCAGAGCCAGTATTCAACAGACCCCAGAAAGCCTGATTGTTTCCTTTCCCCAGTGTACAGTTACTCCTGTGAAAAGGCCGTGAGCCCCTCTGGGGAAGGACTGGAGAAAGGCTAACAAATACAACTTTCAGCTATTTTCTCAAGACCCTTCCTCAGGGGAGCCTGGCCATCTCTGCAGTCAAGGGGTTCTGGGTCTGCAAACTGGCTCAAGTGTGGAAATTGATTCACGGGCCAGGTTTCCTTTTGCCATGATCCAATGGAGTCTTTCGTTTGTTTGTCTGAGAATCCTTCTGCTTATGCAGTCCAAACAAAAATGTGGTCGGTGTATCACTTATTTTATGCTTGGAAATACCACGATTGATTAGCCAATACAAGTGATATTGCCATAAAAATCACTTTGCCCGTGCTGCCCCTTATGGCTTAGGCTATTTGTCTGTGCTAGATATTGTGATGACTATGATCACCTTGCCTTTGAGGATTCAGTGCTACCACCTGGGCCCTGCTACTTTGGGGGCCCAATAAAACCCATTGCTTTTAATTTGTCCACCTGGGCAGTAGGGTCTCTGATCCTGGTGTCTGGCATAAGGAAAAATGGTAACAGCAAAAGCTCTTCATATATGCTAGCATCCTCTGACCATTTTTGCATCTTATAGGATTTGTGAAGGGCATGTCTTCTGGGCCTTCCCCTTATGGAAGATGAAGTTTTACACAGCACATCCACTCTAGCATTGCAATTTCCCTGAGCCTTAAATTCTCTTCATCAACACAAAGCCAAAGGATGTTAGGCATTTCCAAGTCCTTTTTCAGGTGGGCCATCTTTTGATAAATCCTTCAAACCAACTTTTGACACTTTTTTATTTTTTTACAATGTTTGAGCTTCCACATTAAACCCAGAGTCTCCATTCAACGGGCTCATCAAAACAAACAAACAAACAAACAAACACACAAACAAACACAAAAAACTCAGCCTGATCCAGTTTTATATTCCTTTTACCATTACCCCATACTCTTAAAATCCATTCCTATGCATATTCCCCAGACTTCTGCTTGACTGAATTAGCAAAGCCATCAAGCTCTCTAATAGTGTAGGGCTCCTCCTCTTATGATTTATAACTCATCTCTCTCGGAGCCTGCTTAGCCTTAAGTCAGGTTATGGGTGTAGAGAGCCCTGAGGTACAGTGGTATAGCCTTGTCTAGCATCTCCTCCAGAGAAAGCTGTTGCTGGTTTAGCAGACAGTGAAGGGTTAATTTCCTCAGTCAAGGACAGAAAAGGCAACAGTATTTCAAGGGTTGGGGCTGGGAGCACCTCTGCTTGAGGGTGGAGAGACTGCTCCCTCAGGTGAAGAAAACCTTGAGAATCTGAGGGGTCAAAGTTCTCAGCTTCAGTAGGGTCCTCCCACACATCTCTACCCCAAGTTTCAGAATCCCATTCTTTACCAATGAATGCCCTTTAACCGATTGCACCCTCTGAGGCTGCGACTTGAGATTTTTGCTGTTACTCTAACCTTATAAAGAGGGCTTCAGTTTGATTTTCTACAACTTGAGCTCTGTGGATGCTGAAGAGAAGATCCTCTTCTAGGGCACACTCAAAAACCTTTAGACCTTTTACACACATCTAAACGTTTATACACATTGGAGCCAGTCAATTTTATCACTAAGTTTATTAACCTCTATTGTATTCTGAGATGCTAGAAGTTGGCCAGTTTTATCACGGAGCTCATGCTAGGAGCAACCAGCCATCACCATCGTTTTCCTTGTTATTCACAAGTTGTCAAAAGTTTTATATACAGAGTTGCCAAATCTGTTGCCTTTCACAATTGGTGAATCAAGATAATCAAATGCATTTGTCTCCTTAAGCTTGTAAAATCATTCATACCATGGGCTTCCAGTACTCTCCCAGATTTTTAGAAAGGGTTTCAGTAACTGGCGAGGGTTCAGTAACTGTAGGTGTTGGCAAATTGGAAAGCCTATCTCAGATACTTAAAATAGTCATCTTTATACTTCTGTTGCCCTAGAACCACTTCTGGTACCAAAATCTGTATTAGTCAGGATTCTCTAGAGGAACAGAATTTATAGAATCAATCTAACCTTATCTATCTATCTATCTATCTATCTATCTATCTATCTATCTATCTGTCTGTCTGTCTGTCTGTCTGTCTGTCTGTCTGTCTGTCTATCTATCTATCTATCTATCTATCTATCTATCTATCTATCTACCTACCTATTGATCCATCTACCTATCCAGAAAGGGGATTTATTATAATGACTTACAGGTTGTAGTCCAGCTAATCTAGTAATGACTGTCTACCAATAAAAGGTCCAAGAATCCAGTAGTCATTCAGTCTGTGATTCTGAATGTCTCAGCTGGTCTTCAGCTTATGATAGAACCCCAAAGAAATAGGCTCTAATGCCAGTGAAGGAACGGACTTGCCAGCGAAGGCAAGAGCAAGCAGGCAAAGAGAAGCTTCCTTCTTCCATGTCCTTCCTATATATAGGCTTCCTGCAGATAGTGTGACCCAGATTAAAGGTGGATCTTCCCCACCTCAAAAGTTCTGGAATAAAAGTGAGTCCTCCGGCTTCAAATGATTTAATCAAGAAATACATCCCTCGCAGGTGTGCCCAGCTGCTCGGGATTTAGCTAATTCCAGATGTAGTCAGGTTGACAACCAAGAACAGCCACCACTGTGGTAATTATAATCTACCGCACAGAGGGAAGATGATAATGGTTTGAATGGTTTCAGTATTTGATGTACTAAAGGAACTTAGCAGCTCAAGTGGGTTTTTAATATAAATAAATGAGAAACCTTCGTTCCTGGTGATCCAAGGCCAGAGGGAAGAGTTGTGACTTCTTAACAAGGCGTCAACGCATTTGATGTCTGAAGTGAAGAGAAGCCGGATGGCAGCAAGGAAGGAGGACCACAAAAATGTTTCGGTGGCTTACAGTGCTGGAGTCTCTTTAAAAGTGTCTCATGCAGTTTTTCAGGGTAACGAGAAAATTAAGTGAGAAGTCTAACTAGGCTTTTCAGAGACTGTCAGACATCAGCTCCCAGTTCACACCGTATCTTGGGGACCAGGAACACACAGAGGGAACACAGGACTTTTAGAATTCAGAAACATGAAGGTTTGACCACATCATAGTAGTCATAGGGAGACATATATATATTTTTTAAGAATAGAGAGGGTATTGTGTCTAGATGTCTCACCTGAATGTATGTATGTGCACCATCCATGTACACTGCCCATGGAAGCCAGAAGAGTGCCACATATTTGTCCTATACTTTTCAATTTTCTGTACCACTCTCTATGTTTTTAAGAAATATGTTAAATTTTTATTTGTTTGTTTGTTTGTTTTCTTTTTTTTTGAGACAGGGTTTCTCTGTATAGCCTTGGCTGTCCTGGAACTCACTCTGTAGACCAGGCTGGCCTCGAACTCAGAAATCTGTCTGCCTCTGCCTCCCAAGTGCTGGGATTAAAGGAATGCGCCACCACGCCCAGCCTGTTAAAAAATTTTTTTTAAATCAATTTACTGTAACAGTTGTGTGTGTGTGTTTAGCTTATTAAGTTGGTGTTATACCAGCTGGTGTTGGTTTTAGATGTTTATGATAGAAAATGTTGCCTCTTTTCTGTCCTTTGGTTCTTTGTGTCTGTGTGTCAGACTTTTGACATTATTTGGTTGCTTAGTGGGCATCAGGCTTTCCTAAATATATTTACTCTGCATTTGTTTTTTCTAATTTTTCAAAGATGGTCAATATAATGGCAGCATTTTCCGAGTCAGTGAGTAGGGGAACACAATCTTTATCTTGACTCCCACCAGTTTCTATAGGAAGCAGCCACAGGAAACAGCAGCCACTACTGCAGCCGTGAGGGGTGGTAGGAGATACCGTACGTAGGCTTTTGCATGTATATGTACGCGATTCATCTAACAGGACAGGAGAACACAGCTAACTTCAGACCAGATTTAAACCTGCTTTAAGGAGAGCCACCACATGGTAGTTTTTTTTTTCCTTTTTAAAGATTTGTTTGTTTAGTGTGTGTGTATGTGTGTATGTGTGTGTGTGCATGTGTGTGTAAGTATGTATGTGCGTCTGCATGTAAGTAGATGTGTGTTTGTGTATGTTTGTATGTATGTATATGTATGAGTATGTATGTATGTATGTGTGTTTGTGTGTCTGTATGTAGGTATGTATGTGTGTACCTGTGTGAATATGTATGTGTGTATTTGTGTATGTTTGTATGTATGTATATATTTATGTGTGTGTGTCTATGTGTGAATATGTATGTATATATTTGTATAAGTTTGTTTGTATGTATGTATGTATGTATATATTTATGTATGTGTGTATATGTATGAGTATATATGTGTGTATGTGTCTCTGTGTAAGTATGTGTGTGTTTGTGTGTATGTATGTATGTGTGCATGTGTCTGTGTGTATGCATGTGCTTGTGCATGTGCACATGTATGTGTGTATGTATGTGTATTCTGCCTGAATCTATGCCTGTGTACCATGTACATGCCTGTTGCTTATGGATGTCAGAAGAAAACATCAGATCCCTGGAACAGGAGTTACAAATTCCTCTGAGCATGACATTTGTTTAGTTAAGTGTGGCTCACCGTGGGACCCTAGAGATAACAGTTACTTTTCTGCAACTTGTCAATAAACTGGGCACAGGAGGTAGCTCACTCCTGGTTTTGGTAAGCAAAGAGCCCTGATGCGAAGAGCCAGGTGTATGCTGCACATATATAATCCTAGAATCTGGAAGGCCAAGGCAGTCTGGTGGAGAGTTCAAGACCATTTCTGGCCATTTAAAAAGTCTGAGGCCAGTCCAGATAGAGACCAATGCACAGATGTGCTGTGTAATTGTTTTCAAATACATCTGCCAGTAACCACAACTGTTGGGTACACTTGGGAGCCTGAGATAGAAAGATAATGACTTCAGGGCTAGCCTGAGCTACATGGTGACTGAGATTCTGTTTCCAAACAATGGATTGCCACTTGACAGCACAGTCTACTTAGTGAAATTACCCTTGCTTATACATGTATGAGACCCTGTTAAAATAAAACAAAGCAGAACAAAACAAAACCAACAAAACCAGAAATTACCATCAGAATGTATGGATAATTGCAACCCCACAAAATACCATGATATTTTGCATGTAGACAATAGCCTATGCAAGACTCTGTAATTTAGTTTTGCCTTCATTTCCTAAGAAATATGGTTTGAGCTCATAAACTTTAAGCAAGATGTAGTGGCTCATGCATGTAATTCCAGTGGCTCAAGGCCACCCTAGGCTACAAAATGAATTATGGTCAACATGGGGTACAGAGTGAGACTCCATCTTAAAAATACTTAATAAAAATTAAATTTAGAACATATTATAGTTATTATTTTTTCAATATTTCAGTATTTATAGGCAAGGGTAATTTCACTAAGTAGACTGTACTGTCAAGAGGTAAATTCATTGTTTGGAAACAGAATCTCAGTCACCATGTAGCTCAGGCTAGCCCTGAAGTCATTTTCATCCTATCTCAGGCTCCAAGTGTACCCAGCAGTTGTGATTACTGAAGATGTATTTGAAAACAATTAGACAACACATCTGTGCGTTGGTCTCTATGCAGTGAACCATTTATAAAACCTGCTTATCTATAGAGAAGACACAGAAAGCAAATTTGGAGACACTACTGTCTCAAGGGGGATGTACCCCAGTGGAGAGAAAGGAGAAGAGTTTTGAGATGTCTACACCCCTTCAAAAGCCTGACTACTTCTGAGTATAAAAACATTCAGTCATTCCTTTGAGGAATTTGGCTTATTTCGAATCCTTACCATTGATCTAGTCACGGTGCAGGATGTCCTTCTCCAGCTCTGTAGCCAGAGAACGGAAGAGGAATGGTGGCCCTCGAGCGTCAGCTGATGAAGGAGACTGGCACAGGTGAGAGACATCTCTGATGTTCAGATTCTTTTTCCTTCTTCAGTTGTCACCTGGAGATAAAGGTACGTGAGTTGCATGGTGGCTTGTCCTGGTTTCCTCTAAGAAGATGTACTGTGTTTTGAGTTTATTGAGAAAGACATGTCACCAGAGCTTTAGGAGACAGATAGACCACTTAGGTGCCCCTAATAACCATACCCACCCTGCCAAAAAATGTTGATTGTTGATTTTTTTTTTTCTTTCTTGGTAGCAAAAATGATACTGGCTATTACGAGCCTCTTGACCACGGGAGCTCCTTCCACTGATGACAGGGAAACCCAAAATCATATTTGTTAAGACTGAAGCTCAGGTAATAGATGTGTCTCGAAACATTGGAAAGACAAAAATGAAGTTTTTTTTTCCAGAAATATAATGAATGTGGATTTGAAATAAGTGAAAAAAGAGGGAAAAAATTTAAAAAGACTGCAAGTATTTCAGATGTCTTGAAGTGTGCACACTTATTTATGCTCCATCGTTTGTGACATAGAGGGTGATGTCACCCGGTGCTGGTCCCTGGAGGGGAACCTAAATGTACCCAGCCTTAACCATCCAGGGGCGGACTTGCCAAAAGTTTAAAGAGAAACACATGACTCCCTGAACCTGGGTATCTAATTAGATACCCAGCGGTGGAAGAATGTTGAATAATAAGAGCAAGAAGAAAATCTGGCATGTCTTTTGTTGAAATTCAATCCCCTGGCTCCCCCTACCCCCAGTCTCTGCAACAGCCTGCAAACTTTTCAATCACTTTTTAAAGGATACAGTGAATTTTATCACAATTTTGTCAATCAAAACCACATGGGCTCCTTCCATTGATGACAGGGAAAACCAAAATCATATTTGTTAAGACTGAAACTCAGGTAATAAATAAATGGTGTGTGTGTGTGTGTGTGTGTGTGTGTGTGTGTGTGTGTGCAGCGTGAGCTCTATGGTTCCTTACAAAGGAACAATAAATCTCGCCTAAACGTTTAATTTGGAGAGGATAATGAACTTTAGGAAGAGAAAGCCTTATTGAGGTTGTCCTTGTGACTAAACTCCTCAGCCTCAAACCCAATCTATTTTTCTGTCCCCGAGGCCACAGTGTTCAGCAAGAATGTCCCACATCCTGCTCAGTGCAGGAGGCAAGCAACTCCAAGCCACCCCAGCTCAAAGGGGCTCGTCCCACAAAGTGGTTGAGTACCGGTCCAGGTTGTGATGGTTTTAGAGCAGGGATCAGAAAAAGACTGGTACTTGGCCCAATCTGAACTGAAGCCTACTTCAGTAAATAGGGGGTTAGTGGACCGTAGCCACGCCTGCTCATTTGCATACCCATCTGTAACTTCTTTCACGGTACTACTGAAGTGAGCACTTGTAAAAGTCAGAGAGGCTATAATCTGACCTTTTATAGACATTTCCTAAACCCTCTTTATGAGCAAGGAGATTCCGACAGCACACAGTGAGAACAGCTTGCTGCTGGGAAGTGCGTGTTAAGACTTGTGATAACAAGGAACATTTCCATCAGATTCTTGGACACTGAGAAAAAAAAAGTCTTTTTGTACCTAACAGGGCTCACCAGCTACTACCTCAAGAGGCCTCCATCTTTTAGTACCAAAGTTGTTTGCTTTGGGGTCCGTTTTGGTAAATAGTTAGGGCTTCCCCTGTCCATCTTTTCCTGGTTTGGAAGGAGCCTGCCTTCAACCCAAATGCTTAGTGGTCCCTTGAGGGTACACGGAGGCTTCCGGTTTGTCTGTGTTTCTGGCCTGTGTAGCCTTGCCTCTGAAAAGTGATGGATGGGAACGGGTTGTTTTGTCCGTTTTTTATTCTTGGCTCCGACTTTCCCAGTGCTATCCATTTTAATACAACGGGTGCAAAGAGAACAAAAGAAATGTAATTGTATCTCAAACAAGATCTTTGATCACTTAATTGATGAATTAAAGACTCGCAGAGGCTGTGCACCAGGCCGAATGCTTCAGATTTAGTGGTAATTTTAGACGCGTCTTGTTATTAGATCCTTATTTCCAGCCGTCCCGCACAAAGGTATTTCCAAATGTGTATTAAAGTCAAAACCAAGTTGCCTCCCTTCCCCAGCGGCTTCAGAGCTCCAGGGAACATTTTCCTAAGAAGGCCATGTCAGAATATTTGGAAAGGTTAATTCATCTCTAGGTGATAGGAACCAGGTTGGATCCATTTGAATGGAAAGGACCAGAGAAAGGAGGGGGATCAAAATGAGACAGTAGGAAAAAAAAAAGACGTCTGCATAACTAGAGAAAATAACCATGAAATGTGTAAAGCCTGTGCATTTTAGCTCAAAAGAAATCAGGCTGGGGGCAGTTACTACGCATTATAATGGTCATGGAAAAGCTATCTCTTGGATGAGATAGTCTTAGGTGATTAATGTCCCCACTGTTCACAGCCTCCTTGTTGGTCAGGATGAAGATGGTGAGACTTTCAGCACCCTGCTTTGATTTTATATAGTGCTCATCTAACTAAGCTGAGATGGCCAGTCTATGCCTCAGCAACCTCTTCCAGCTTTGTCTCGTGTCTGTGTCTGAATCTGGACTCTAAAACACCTTCTCAGGGCTGGGGAGGTGGCTTTCTGGGTGAACTCCTTCCTGGAAAAGCATGAGGACCTAAGATTGGATCTCCAGCACCCAGGGGAAAAAATCAGGCATGGTGTCCAGCCCATATGGTAAGCTCTAGATTCACTGAGACCCTGTCTCAAAAAAATCAGACAGACAGTGCTAGAGACATCTGACATTTCTCTGTAGACTGCACGCAGGCATGGGAGAGAGAAAGTACCCAAACCACACACATATGCACACACATATGCTCACACACACACACACACACACACACACACACACACACACACACACACACACAGATAGATAATCTTTTGAACTAACAGTCGTTACTTAGAAAATATACCAATTCTGATGTGTCCCCAATAATCCCTGGGTACCAGGGACTACCTGGTACCTTTGGGTTCCCAGAAGGACAGAGAACAGGATGTACTTCATTTGCATCTTGGTGGCATGGTAACAGACCTACCCCTACCTAAGATGTTGTAATCCTTTTACTTGGGAACCAAAGTTAAACTGGTATTTAACTTTGCTTGATTCAGGCTTAGATTCTGGCACACATAGGCATCTGTATTCAGATCCCTCTTTAACTTGTGATTGTGTAGGGTGCTATAACAAATTACCAGAACCTGAGAAGGTTATAAACAACAGAACGTGATTCTCACAATTCCGTGGCCTGGAGAATTGAGATGAAGATAGATTCTATACCTGGTGAAGGACTTTTTCTGAGAGACACTTCTTGCTGAGTCTTCACTGGTAGGGTTGGGAGGGAGTAGATGGTCTCTCTCTCTCTAGCGTATTCTTTTTTAAAAGATGTAGCTGATCCAAGCACTCAGGTGGAAGTCCTGATGTTCAAGGTGGTAGTGCAAGGGAGCTGGGGCCTTTGTGTGGTGAGTGACAATGGAAGAAGTGGCTCCATAGTCTGCAGCAGGACCCTCAGCTGGCACAGGGCTCTAGTGTCTGAGATCTTACTGAATAGATAAAGAAAGAGTAATATTTTTCTACCTCAGCATCTCTTGTTTGTCTGTTTTCTATCTTGGGCATAGTTCTTGCAATGAGTTGAATGATCCATAATTTGTTTGATATAAAGGCCGGTGAGTCCACTAAATGCTGGGTGCCTTGAACATCCCTTTATCCTTACAGACACCTTTACCTCTTGGGTTTCCAGGTACCTACCCTGCTCTGTCTTTCTGCCCTAGAGTCTTCTCAGACCCTGGCATTACACTTATACCCTATACTCTATTTCAAGTCTCATTTAACTTCAAGTTTATGAGGATTTTAGAGACCTTACCTGAGAGAGAATTCTCAAAGTTTTGTTGGTATCTGTTTTCTTTCTTCTTCTCCCATCTCTCCTTCCTAATCTTTCTCTCTTTCCTGCCTCCCTCACACTCCCTTACCTCTCTCCCTCCCTCTCCTTCTGTCTCTCTGTCTCCCTGTGTCTCTCCCTTCTTTCTCTCTCTCTCTCTCTCTCTCTCTCTCTCCTATTCAATTTTGACTGTTCCTGGACAGTGCCTCTCTTCCTTGTTCTCTGTCACCAGAGAGAAATATAGCTTCCATGTATAACAGACTTCGAGTGGAGGCTTTTGGGAGTCCATGTGGGTGGATAGAATTAGACATCAATACCTACATTTTCTATTTGCACCCCCATTCCTCTTTTTTATTATTAGATATTTTCTTCATTTACATTTCAAATGCTATCCCCTTTCCTAGTTTCCTCTCCGAAAGTCCCCTATACCCTCCTCCCATCCTGCTCCCCAACCCAGCCACTCCCGCTTCCTGGCCCTGGGGCATATAATCTTCATCTGTACTGGGGCATATAATCTTCGCAAGACCAAGGATCTCTCCTCCTACTGATGGCTGACTAGGCCATCCTCTGCTACATATACAGCTAGAGACACAAGCTCTGGGGGTACTAGTTAGTTCATATTGTTGTTCCTCCTATAGGGTTGCAGACCCCTTCAGCTACTTTCTCTAGCTCCTTCATTGGGGACCCTGTGTTCCATCCAATGGATGACTGTGAGCATCCACTTCTGTATTTGCCAGGCACTTGCATAACCTTACAGGAGACAGCTATATCAGAGTCCTGTAAGCAAAATCTTGTTGGCATATGCAAGAGTGTCTGGGTTTGGTGGTTGTTTATGGAATGAATCTCTGGGTGGGGCAGTCTCTGGATGGTCCTTCCTTCAGTCTCAGCTCCAAACTTTGTTTCTGTAACTCCTTCTATGGGTATTTTGTTCCCCATTCTAAGAAGGAATGAAGTATCCACACTTTGGTCTTCCTTCTTCTTGAGTTTCACGTGTTTTGCACATTGTATCTTGCCCCTGTCCTCTATTGAGATAGGGTCTCACTATACCTAGTTAGTCGAGGCTGGCATCAAACGCCATCCTTGTGCTTGAGTCTCCGAAGTTTTGGGACTACTTATGTGCTTCACCATGCCTGGATCATTGATAATTTTACCCTAAGTATAGCATTGTTATTGGCTTGCCATGGTCTGTCTTTGTCTTTCTGGAATCCTTTGTCTATTTTTTCCCCCCTCTGCTCCAGGTTCTTCAAATGTCGTATTTTCTCTTGCCTAACTCCCGCCCCGCCCCCACTTCCTGAGTATCAATTCTTTTCTATGTGGTAAAACAGAGATAACGTAAACATTTGTAATTTCAACCATATTGCATCCAATTCTGTGATGAGCAGAGCACACACAGTATTTTGTAACCATCATAACCATCTAATTCTGTGATCCAGCTTTCAAACCATCCCATAGGAAACTCCTCGCTCCTTAAACAGTGGCTTTGCCATTAACCCTAACCCCCTACCCCTACCCCTGTAATTATAGCTATTAGTATTATTTATATGTTTACATATTTGCCTATGCAAGTTTGTCGCTTCAGTGAAAGAGAACAACATTGGTCCTTGTGTGTTTGCTTCACTTAGCAAGTTTATAAGGGCTGTACAAATTGTGGTATCAGAGTTACGTTCCTTTCTGAGGGTGGTTATGTCAAACTATTATACACCGTATATTGGTTATCTATTTTTTGATGGTCCCTTGGGTTGTTTCCAGTTTGGGCTGCAAGGAGACAAATTTCCACGGCGGTTCACGTACAAACATCTGTTTGAGTCTACATGGGGAGGGGAGGAGGTGACGAGAAGATGTGGTGACTCTGTGTTTAAAATCTTAATTTTTAAGTCACACTTATTTCGTATTCTTGTTGTTTGCGTGTTTGGGCTTTCAACAGCAGCAACAGCAACAGCAGAAACAGCAACAGCAGCAGCATGAGTGTGGGAGTCAAGTCCAAGCTGGAGGAGGTGACATTCTCCCCTGAGAATCTCTTTGTTTGCTTCTGAGTTTGCCAGATTCGTTGGCCCGTGAGCTTTTGGGGTTCTCCTTTCTCTGCCTCGAATCCTTCTGTAAAGAGTCTTGGGATTCTAGACACAGACTCTTCTGCATTAGGCTTTAGAATCTGAGAATCCCAACTTAGGTCTTCACTGGGATGCAAGTCCTTGAGCCATCCTCCAGCCTCAGCCTACTTTTAATTACTAAATCCTTTTACCTCTGCCAGGCAATAAATAAACTTCTATCATGGACAACATATGGGAAGGAATTATGTATTAGAAACTGATGTACTTTTAAAATTTGGATTCTCTCTGGCACACACATTCTAAGGACTCCTAAGATCTGATTCTTCACAGCTTTATCATTTTTCGTATTTCCCTCCCATTTCATCTGTCATAGTTTCCAAACTGGGCTTCCTGTTCACCAGTGGTTGCTCAGCTCTAAGCACTCCCCACAGAATCCAGAGCAAATTCTTCACCATCACAATCTGTTGGGTTTGTTTAAAAACCCACATCTGCTCTCTTTTCCTGCATGTATGTAAGGGCATTTTCCATCATGCTGTGGGACGAAGGTTTTGTGATGCACAGACCTATAGGCAACTCCATCTTTCCTATCTTGCTTTAAAAAACTATTCCACTACCTTCTTCTTCTAGGGGGCTCACCACCAGAGATCCTTTGTTCATATCCAGGAAGACAGAGGCTTGCAAAAGGATGAAAGAGTCAAATGAGCAGATGGAGAAGCCAAGCTGTAAAAGGCATTGGGAGGACCTGACAGTCATTTCTGAGATAAGGTACTTACTTTTCTCAGGCTAATGCAGGAATTTCAGAAAACCTCGACACCATGATTTTTTTTTTCTTTATTTTAAGCATTCCTGTGAGGTGGTACCTCTGTATGTGATGTAGAAACTCGAATGCTGTATGAATGCTCAAAGCCCCAGAGGTAGGCAGAGCTAGCAGTGGCTGAGAATATGCAAAAGCATCCCTGCACAGGCTACAGAGGTTTCTCCACAAAGGTGCCATGCTAGACATTTTGGAGCTGCGATGTGTAAACCCAAATATGCTAAGACTCCAGAAAGAACGGAATACTGATGACAGAGGCAGAGAAAGAAATACAAATAGTTATTGAACTCTTTCACATAATGAATATATTAAGAGCGCAAATTTTTCCAAAGTCTGATTTGTTTTGATTCTATGTGTGTGTGTTTGGGCTGCATGTATGTATGTGTACCACATATGTGATGTGTGTGTGGTACATGGGGGAGGCCAGAGAAGGGCACTGGATCCCTGGACCTGAAGCTGTTACATAGGCGCTAAGAACTGAACCCAGGTCCTTTGCAAGAGCAGCAGTGCTCTTCACCACGGAGCCATTTCTTCACCTGCAACAGTTCCTGTTTTAGTGATCGATGTCTCATCAGTATTTCATAATCATTGCCCCATTTAATTGTAACATTGCCCCGAAAAAATTTTTTTAATGAATTTCATTTTGTAAGTTGAAAAACAAGGCAAAACTAACAAATAACATCCCCCCCCCCCAATAAAACCTCAACAGGGCCTGAGGAGATGTTACAGTGAGTAAAATCTTGCTGGATAAATGTGAAGGCCTTAGTTTGGATCAGCAGCATCTATGTAAAAATCCTGGTGTGTGGACCATACCCGTAAGTCCAGTACTAGGGAGTGGAAGTAAGCCAGTCCCTGGGGCTTCTTAGCTAAGAGTCTAAAAATACCCAATGAGCAATAGGTCTGGTGAGAGAACCTATTTAAAACTGTAAGGAGGAGAGCATCTGAAAAAAACAAAAAAACAAAAAAAACAAAAACAAAAAAACCAGGAAGACATCCTAAGTAAGCCTCTGGCCTCCATACACTCATGTGCACACACACACACACACACACACACACACACACACACCAGACAGAAAGAAGGCCACTGCTTGTCATCCATCAGGACACTTCATAAACTTTACCTCCTGTAGTCAGCACAATGTGATACAAACAGACGTCATTGCCATTTTGCAGCACAGAAGACTGAAATCACAGCCGCTCAAAGGCCTGCCCAGACTTGTATGCGATGAAGCTGGGAATGGCCCGGCTTGGTTCTCTTTCTGTTATCAATGTTAATTTTTGTGTATTCTTAACTTAAAGGAATGTCTGACATTGCTGTTTAAGTTCCTTCCTTCCTTCCTTCCTTCCTTCCTTCCTTCCTTCCTTCCTTCCTTCCTTCCTTCCGAGTATTGGGCATTGAAACTAGTACCTCATACGAGTTAGGCCATACACTACCACCTTTTATTTTACATCTTACATTTTATTCAATTAAAAAATATTTCTATATGTCTGTGTATCTGTCTCTCTGTGTGTGTGATATGTGTGTTTGCACAGGTAGGGGGTGTGCATGTGTTATGTGCAGATCAGAGGATGAACTTTTGGGAGTTGATACTCTTTTTTTCTCCATGGGAGCCAGGGATTGACCATCCCTAGTGTAACAAGTACTTTTGCCTGCTGAGTTGTTTCTCTGGCTTTTACATTTTATTTCAAGATTGTGTCTCCTCAAGTTGCCTAGAATAGTACTGAACTCACTCTGTAGCCCAGACTGGCCTTGACTTTTGAACTGTTCTGAATTTGTCTTCTAGGTAGCTGGGACTACAGGCCTATGCCTAATGCAGTACCAGATTGAGATAAATTGAAACAAGACAAAAGAACTCCAGAAATCCTGTCTCACCAGCCACACTTTGGGAGCTTGGTTGCCACTGTGGCTACTTGCTGTCAAACACAGCTGTGGGAATGCTTGGTTCCATTCTGGGGACATTCTGTAGAACAGGGCTTCTAGAGAGCTTGCTCCAAATGCTCAGGAATTTTGTGACATGAGAGTACACCTGATGAAAGAGGACAAAACATGTGATTAAGGAAGGAGGAGGGAACACCAGTAAGCCAATGAGTGAGTGGGAGCCAGTGGGAGCCAGTGAGCCAGTGTGAACCAGTGTGAGCCAGTATGAGCCAGTGTGAGCCAGTGTGAGCCAGTGTGAGCCAATGTGAGCCAGGGAGCTAGTGTAAGCCAGTGTGAGCCAGGGAGCCAGTGTGAGCTAGGGAGCCAGTATGAGCCAGTGGGAGCCAGTGGGAGCCAGGGAGCCAGTGGGAGCCAGTTTGAACCAGTGGGAGCCAGTGGGAGCCAGGGAGCCAGTGGGAGCCAGTTTGAACCAGTGGGAGCCAGTGGGAGTCAGGGAGCTAGTGAGTCAGTTCCCCGTTGATTTGAAGTAAGAGGCATTTATTATGCAGAGCATAACAAGAGGAAAAGACAGGATTCCTTCCTCAAGCCTGGGAAAAGAAATGCAGGGTGGCTGCCTTGGAAATGCGGTAGTTAGTGAATAAGAGTTCATGTCCATAGGATGCTGCTTCTGCGCCGGATGCTTGAGGGTCCATATTAAAGACAGACTTGGTCTGGTGCACAGTTTGTGGATCCTGTGATTTTTCAGAACTCCCAGAAAAGCTGACAGGAACCGTGCAGATAGAAACCATTCATTCCATCAACAGTCATGAGCGAATATTGGCTATTATTTTCTTCCTCAACAAATGTGGGAGATAGATTGCCTCGGGCAAAATAGTATTTTACACATGGTTTCCCCATAGCCCTGTGCATATCCAGCGCTCTTCTCAAAATGTTTGCATTTCTCCTTCCAAAAAGGAATTTGCATGACATTTCAGACTCACATTCTGTCTAGAAAGCAAATCCTGGCTTTTCATATTTAAATTCAAAGCTTTCTGATGTAAAATCTGCCAAGTGGATGCATGTTCCAAATTAGGTTCTTACAGCACAGGAGGGTTTTTTAATTTTTTTATTTTTTGACCATTAAAATAATTTTTTGGGGAAAAATTCCTAACATCATGTCATCCTTCTTTCTTGGTTAAGGGCAATCATTGGTGTTGACTGAATGCTCTGTTTGGTCGTCTACTTAGAGAGGAATCCAGCCTGAGCATCATTTTGGTGACACTACTCGGAGACACACGGGCATGTACCGTCATTAGCCAGCCACATGATGACATGACCCCTCTATTTTAAAGGCCATTTATAGCCTATTTGACAGCAGTTGCAAAGAGAAAAACAAAATGCACCAAACCAACAAAACATACCCTTGAGGGAGTTGACTGAAAAGCAAGGTAATTAGCAAAGACAGATGAGGTACTGAGCTTGAAAGTGAGAGCTGGTAAAATTCACAAAGCGTACCTTCCACAGCAACTTCTTAGGGGTTTGCTAATTGCTGAATATTGAGTATTGATAGTGTCAAGGATTTTGATTGTTCTTTATCACAGATACTATTTTGAGGAGATTTTAATATTAATTTTTATTGACTTAATTTTTAGTTATTTATTTGTGTGTTTGGGGGTGATGGGATGGGAAGTCATATACCACAATGTGTGTGTAGAGGCCAGAGGACAGCTTGCAGGAGTTGGTTCTCTCCTCCCACCACGTGGGTCCCACCTTGGCAGCCAGGGACCTTACCAGCTCAGCCATCTCAGAGGCCCAGGGTGCACAGTCCTAAGAGGAAATGATATACCTAGCAGCTGCCTCTTTGAGTGGGAGACAATATTTTAATGTTAGCTACACATTGCTTTTAGTAACATGCCGACACTAGTTGGGTTTGGGGGTAGAAGGTCTAGTTAGCATGCAGGGTGAACTAGAGCGGCCTTCCTTAGTGTGCTTGGCATGGCTGACAGGCAACAAGAACTCAGTTTCCTTGAAAAGGCTGGAGTTCATTTTTCTGAGACTGGAGGTCGATGGGCTGAACTTTGTTTAGCCTGTGGTGCTGAGACAGCCCGGTGCCTTAACCATCTGAGACAGACAGCTCTCTGGTTTTTAAAGATGCCCAGAGGTGGAGCTTGACTTAAAAGCAGGTATCAGAATAAGTGTCTTCCCTCCATAGTCTTTTGAAGGTGACATTTTTAGAGCTCAGTTTTCCTTCTTCACTTATGTGTGGATAGCTCAGCATCTTTCTCTTTAACAGTCCGCAGCAAGTTAAACAAATCTTATTTTTTTTCCTTCGCACTCACCATTGTCTATGGCTTTAAAATGCAGCTAGACTCAGGCGGCACTCAATATCTGAGAGCTGAAAGGGGGGGACTAGCACCCTGGCTGAAGAGATAGACTCACCTCCTTGATGCCATTACCCACACCTGCTCAGGAACTGGCCATATGATGAGGATGGCCCAAGATTATGACAGCAAAGTCCCCAAAACAGAGACCAGAAAACTCCACATGCCTTTGAGCCCTTCAGATCCCCCTTCAGGCTCTCTGCAACTCTGGGATGATTATCTACTAGGGCTGAAGAATGAAAGGCTCAGTGGAGCAGAGACAAGCCATCTGCCTAGAGCCCCAAACTGGAAACTACCAGCACAGGAAACTCCGAGGTATCCAATTCACTTGGTAACTTCGAAGGTTAGTGATGCTGGCTCTGTGGCTCACCCACAGTATGTACAAAGAGCCAGCCTTTGCTTTTGCTTATCTCTTGTATTCATTGTATACTACCTGATCTCTGCAGTTTCTCCTCTCAGCTTCCTGGTGTGTTAGAAGCTTCTCTTCCTCATTTGTAGGTCTCTAAGGAGTTTGAGAAAACTTGTTTCAGGGAGCGTTGAAGGGAGTCGGTGGTGGATGAGATTGGGGGTGTATAGAGTGTCAGAGGCATTTGAACAAGACACAGAATACATTTAGACTGGCATTTTCTTGGCTCTGGAGAGCCCTGATTGGTGGACCCCGTGTGCCAGTTCAGCTTCAACAGAGGTCTTTTCGACTGCCAAGTGGAATTTCATGGGGTAGGTAGCTTTTGCAATCTCTGTGTAAGATAAATTCTGTCCTAACAGCATCGTTGCAGAATTAGATGAGACAGTAAAACAACTGGCATTCAAACTAAGTATACTTCTCTACTCTTCCTAGGTTATTAGGTAGGCATGGTGCTGATCTCAGCACACACGTTTGCAGGGAATACCACAATGAATCTGGCAGAGGCTGTCACCGAAGTGGGGACCCAAGTCACTTAAGTGAATGCCCGATCTACCTCATCAAACTCAAGTGCTCTTAATTAAATACGGTTATAAAACTCAATTAAAATGTAGTTACTAACATTGTGTGCATGTTGGGGTGGAGTGGGGTGGGATGGGGTGTGGTACCATGTAGATCAGGGGACACCTTTGGGGAGTCAGTCCTCTCCCGCATTTCTATAAGTTTGGGGAATCAAACTCAAAAGGGGGATAACTCAGGCTCGCAACTCAACACCTGACTGACTAAGACATTGCCCTTTTACATGTAAACTACATGGGATGGGGTGTGGTACCATGTAGATCAGGGGACACCTTTGGGGAGTCAGTCCTCTCCCGCATTTCTATAAGTTTGAGGAATCAAACTCAAAAGGGGGATAACTCAGGCTCGCAACTCAACACCTGACTGACTAAGACTCTGCCCTTTTACATGTAAACTACATGTCCTGTGTTCCTTAGCTCTTGTCCTCAGATGTCACAGGTCTGTGGCTCATCATCATCTCTTCTTGTTCTGCACATAAAAAGATGGAGATACGGAGTGGACCCACAGAGTCTCGGCATTGAAGCGACATGCCTGTATTCCATGGTGGTGTTCTGAATCCAGAGGATTTGATTACTTTTGAAAATTCCCCAAGTCATTAATGACATGCATGGAAGGTTTTGTTTTGTTTTGTTTTTTACATATCTGATTTGACCCATCTCCCTCTGGACAGGTATTGGCCATCCTTCCAACTGGGTCCAGTTAGGCACTACTGGATCTTGTGGGCCACGCAGGCTGTTGATCCCATCCTACCTTATCACCAGCAGCTTTGTCCCAGAACAGCCTTCTTAGCTCTTTGTTCTTGAATTCCATTTCCTCCGCAGAAAGTTACTTTCTTTTCTTTTGTTAGAAACTCTTCTTTCCTCTGGGCTCTCTCAGTAATTACAATTCTTTCTGTTTAACCCATGGCCTAAGCACGAGGTCTGGTGTTTGAACCCTCCCGTGGTCCTTTTTTTATTAGCTCTCTTTCACTCAGCCTCCACCAGGAGTACCCCCTTAATTCTCTTTGAGGTAGATGGAAGGTCTGCCTCACATCAGGTCCTGTGACTGCAGAAGTATATTGGAAAGCACTGGGTGCCCTGTTGGTGCCCAACCAATAAGTTGTAATACTGATGCGAATGAGCAGGCCGGGGGAGAGCCATCCATCACCTCCCTCTGTCACGCAGCCTTGCTTGCAGCAGAGTGACAGAGGACAGGGAGCATAGTGGAGTAGCCAGGATACCAGGTCCACGCTGCATGGAATGGACCTTACAGAGAACAAAAATAACTTTACCCTTGCCTTTGATTGTAGCATCTGATTACTGGTAGCACAAAAAACACAGCTCAGGGGGAGGGGAGCTATGGATGTAGTTTGATTGGTAGCATGCCTGTCAGGCATGCAGGGAAGCTGAAGTTCTCAATACTTCAAACTGGGTGTGGATGGTGAGCCTATAGTCCTGACTATGAAGGTAGAGGCAGGGGGATCAGAAGTTTAAGACCCTGTCCTACAGGGAATTCCCACCTTGCTTGTGCTCTTATGGAGCACAGGAGGGGTAGCCAGTAAGGACTCCAGCATCTAGCACTGTGGGTCTCTTTTGGTACTGGCCTATTGAAGGTTAGAAGAGGTCCTTTGACTTGAGTTAGAGTTCTCTTTGGACAGAGCAAGGTGCAGAAGAACCGTCCAATGATTTATTTTCTCTCTTGGATCTGAGAACAGTCCATGACCCACCAATCTCCTATAGGGAAACGTCATACTTCCTGCTACCATTTCCAGCACTGAATGGCATCTGGCTGTTTTGAACCCACGGAGCTCAGAACTGAGTTTCTTTCCCCAGGCTTGCGAATTGCTTCCCCTTCTGCTTTTCCCTTGATGGAAACTATAAATTGTCTTAATAAGGTGGCTGATTCCATTCCACTTCTAAAAAAAAAAAATAGATTTTGCCACTTAATCATTTGAAAGTGTTCTACCCGCCACTCACACAACATGTGTGGGGCTGAATGAGAATCTCAAAGGACTCTGTTTCCACAGACGACTGTGTTCTGTCCTAAGAGGAAGTACTGCCCCTCCACCCCACAAGGTAATTGAGAGGCTGTGGTGGTCAGCTTTTCATCTCGGGTGCTCCCCAAACAAGAGCTTCATTCTCCAAGAACTTGAAAGAAAACGGAGACTGTGCTTTCTTCCATAGCTGCCTCCATTTGAGAAGCCGAGATCCTTTTTTTAAAAAGCACCTTCCAGATTGGCATGGTGGAGGGACATTCCAGAGGGCAGCTCTGAGCGGGATCTAGGAGAGGCGCTAATGGGGCCAGGGGTGCTTGGAGCATAGATTCCTGGAGTTGGAAGAAATAAGTACTTAAAGCAAATGCTAATGACTGAAAATGTTATCCCTTCTGCGCTTTTAGGAAAAAAAAAATTAAAGTAATAAAGGCTCACAGCCTGTACCATGTCTCCAGTCACTCCACTGAAATTCCCAGGAGGGCCTTGGCTCCCCCCTCCTCCCTTTAAAAATGGTGGACCTGGAACCACTTATAGGAGCCGTTTAATAAGAGGCAAATGTGTTTTATATTTTGTATCTTGTTAAGTGAGAAAAGATGGGTTCTCACAAGTAGTCTCTGGGTGCAGATTTGAGTGGTCTGTGCAGGCGAGCAAGGGGAGGCTTTGCCAGCAAGCATCTCTGTTCTGCTCCCCCATGGCTACTTAAAAACCTTCTCTCCCATGCCACTGTCTGCAGTCCCCCTCCCCCAACATCCTACATCCCAGAGTGGCAGCGATGAGATAGACTCGATCTGCAGATCCAGGAAACTTGTTGTGTATCTGATTTACCAATAATTTACTTCTCATTTGATTTAAGTGAGAGTGAGGAGAGTTGGGGGGAGGAGGAGGAGGAACAGTGACCTTTCTAGGCTCACACAGTTTTAAAACACAGGAGAAGGAGGATGGCCGGCCAGATTGCTGGCCAGGATGGAACAAATCATGATAACCAGCAACTGAAACAATTTGCAAAGATTTATGCAGAGGTGGTGTGTTTATTAGAGTCTAAGCTGGAGACGGCTTGCACCTGTGACAAAATGACATCTACCTCCACCCTAAATACAGAGTTGCACTTATAATAGCTCACTGGGAGCTGGATGGGGGGGAAGAGAATAATTTTTTAAAAATGTATTTTATCTTAGGTATACAATTTTACAAGGAGACACATTCCCTTTCTTGTAATTTTTTTTTTATGACCTTTGGGTGCCAGATAACACCATTCCTCCTGTCTGCTTTCACTATTCAGCGCTGAGGAAGCCCATTATATCTGTCTTTGATCCGGAGATCGGGGCTGCTAAAACTGATGGCCACAATTAAAGACAGTCCTGTTGAAAACCTGACCTCCGTCTGCTCTCAACTGCATGTAAACTTTTCAATATGGATGTAATTTGGTATTAAATTACCCATGCTTTATTGCTTTTTAGTACAGCCCTGTCTGTTGCCTTTTAAAGATAAAGGTAACATAAAAGAAAAATTGTGGTGTGGCTACATAATTATGTAATTATAAACTTGTTTTCCTACATTCAGAAAACCCTTTGTGTGTGTGTGAGTCTATTGAAAAGTAATAGGCTGGTAGGATCTGAGAAGTAGCATGTGTGTGTGTGTGTGTGTGTGTGTGTGTGTGTGTGTGTGTGTGTATACACACACGCACACGGGTATATGTTTTCTCAGTTTCTGCTCTTTTTAACTTAGACATCCATTGCGCAAAATAGGTCATCACATTTAACTACTTGAATCTACATTCTCAGAGGATATTCTCACTTAGGCGGATGGGAGGTTTGTGAAAGATGGTCTTCGGCTATGTGTTTAGCATTGGCTGGACCAGGATAGAGTTTGCACTGGGGATCTAGGACAAAGCCTACTTGCTAATGTACAACTGAAGCCCATCAGAGCCACCTGGGAAGCCCCCAAGTGTCTGGTATGAACTCTTGCGTTATTTCAGCCTCACTGTGCTTGAAATGCAAAGTGATGGCTGTGTTTTGTTTTTGTTTTTGTTTTTTTTTAAATACGTGTACTGTTTTTCTTTGTGATGAATTGTATGTGTACGGGTAATATGTTTCATAGTGAGCGACTGGAACAGACTCCCTCTAGCTTGGCAAAATGGTGTGTGAGCAGCTAGCTTGCACAGGGATGCCTCTCTTAGCCCCAGTACCTTTCTGTTATTTCAGTTACAAGGAGCTGAAGTGAGGTAGCACTTGATACAGGTTTGGCATTTGATGTAGCAGGGCCCTTGGTGAGCACTTGACTAATGTGTGTGTGTGTGGTGGCAGGGGGGAGAGTTGAGATCTAAGATCACCATCCCGTTATAATATGTGCAGGAAGAACAAGAGAGATAGCTCAGTGGTTAAGAGCACTGGCTGCTCTCACAGAGGACTTGGGTTCTATTCCCAGCATCCATAGGAAGGCTTATAGCCATCTGTAACTCCAGTTTCAGGGGACCTGATACCCTCTTCTGTATTCTGTAGGCACTGTACTCACATGGCGTGCTTATATACACACACAGGCAAAACTACACATAAAATAAGAACAAGTCTCTTGAAGATGGGGAGGAACACTTGGAGACGTACAGTTTGAGTAATAGTGTTGCTGTGTTAACATGGAAATGTGGGGTGCCCTGGTTCCTTTCCTTGTTAAATGTCCCATGGCAAGAGTGTCTAATGGAACCTCATATAAAACCAATCAGACAAAAAGCCGATGTCGGGACAAGCCACATGAAGTCCAGTGGAGTTTTCTAGAAAGCTGAAGACTTGAGAAAGTGAAGGTTACAAGTTAGGGGCCTCTGACATAGAAGCCAGCCTATCTTTGCCTGTCCTCCAGACCTCCTTTCAAGCTCTATGTCTGGTTTGTGGTTACCCCAACCCCATTCTTATAGCACACCAAGGAACCGAAGCCTGACCTGTGTTGCAATTCATCTGGTTCCTCTATAAAAGTTGCATCCTGTGGAAAACATATGCTGGTACAGTTGTGTTGGCTCTCATGCAAAGAGGCGATTCCAGAACAGCAAGGAGGCATTAAAACTAGATTCGGGTTAAAATTTAAACTTCACCCCCCAGTTTCACTCACTTTAGGGACTGAAACCAGAGGTTTCTGTTTCTCGGGAACATCCATGGAAGCCACTGTTTGAATAGGGCATTGGCCCCCTCACCTCCAGGGTTGCCCATAGCAGTGATAAATGAAGGTGTTGAAGACTGAATCACAGGGCTAGACTTAAGCTCTCCAATAGAGCTGCTACTATGGTCTACTAGAGTAAAGTAACAGTATATTAAACCTCCAATTCTTCAGTTAACTGTTGTTAACCAGTTTTCTGTCCCTGTTTAAAACAAAAACAAAAACAAAAACAAAACCAAAATAATTCCTTGATCTGCATCAAGAATGTTTTATTTTGGCCCAGCAGCTCAGAAGTTTCGGTTCATCGTCTTTGAGCCTTGCTTTAAACTCGTCATAGCGCAGAACGCTGTGCTGAGGTCATGTGGTAGTACAAGCCTTGGAGTGTCGGAGTCTGCTTTAAGGTCACACTCACAGTGACCTATAACCTTTTACTAGGCTCCACCTCTGAAAGGTTCTACCATCTCCCAGTTAATACCATCGGCTGGGGACCAGGCCTCTAACTCTAGTACTTGGGGGGGGGGCATTCCAGATCCACCCTGTATCACCCCCCCCACCTTTGAGATCCAAACTTGCAGGGAGCCATTGGTTACCATCTTTGGCAGTGCAGCCATAGATCCTTTCCATTCTCAGAGATGAGTCTGCATGGCTCATCTCTGGGCTCAGCTCCATGCTTTTCTTTGCCAAGTCATTGCACCTCAGTTTGTTCGTCTGTACAATGGGAATGATAATAATGACAGCTACTTTTTCTTTTTTTTTTTTTTTTTTTTTTGGTTTTTTCGAGACAGGGTTTCTCTGTGTAGCCCTGGCTGTCCTGGAACTCACTCTGTAGACCAGGCTAGCCTTGAACTCAGAAATCCGCCTGTCTCTGCCTCCCAAGTGCTGGGATTAAAGGCGTGCGCCACCACACCTGGCGACAATTGGACTTTTATCATATGTGAGGGAAAAAGTGGAAGTTGTACTTTTGATTACTCTTAATTAAGTAAAATACAATTTAAATATCCTCACAGAACTAGGGCCCAGGCTTAGAACGAGAAGATTATTGCTAATAAAACAGTACTTTTGTTTTTGGAGCCAGGATCCCATAGCTAAGCTGGAACTTGCTTTGTTACCCAGGCTGGCTTTGAACTGATGATCTTAGCTTCTTGAGTGCTGGGGCCACAGGCTTAGGCACCTCCTCTGCCTAGCCATTAGCTTAAAATTTATTTTATTTTATTTTATTTTATTTTATTTTTTATTAAATCTCTTCAGTAACTTGGAGAGGGGCATAGTGAGATATCACGAGTTTGTTCTGCAGTTAAATATGAATGTTCATTAAAGCATTCTTGATCATATTTATCATAGTATTCATTACAAATAAATAATAGTTGCCCATTTAGCTAACATTTTATTACTGTAAACCAAATTTGTTTGTAATGCCATGAAAACAGTAAAGTTACGAATAGCACTCGGCAGGCATTTTGAAGTGATCAGAGACCACATGCTATAGTTGCCTTTTGTTTAACAGTTCCTGTAGATCTGAATTCTGTGAGAGTTAAAAATGCATAAATTACTTTAAAAGACTAGCGAGAACATCATTATTTCTTTCTCCCTTTATGTTACCACTGATACACAGGCCGAATTTGATATTTTAAAGATGGTGGTTGAGTCAGCTGAGTTACTGTCTAGTGTTAAATCATTTTATCTGCCAGCGTTCTTGTGTATTTCGTCCAGAGCCACAGGGTTGAGGGAAACAGATGCCTTCATTCTTATGGAGAAAGAGATCATCTCTGGTGCCGAAGCGTGAACTGTTCCGCCCGGTAGGCCAGCCTGCTCTGGCTCTCCTTCCCCTGTGAGGTCGGAGACAGTGTATCGATTACTTTTCTGTTGCTGTGAGAAAACACTGTGACCAAAAGCAATCTGTGCAAGAAAGAGTTCATTTTGGCTTATGTTCCAGAAGGATTAGAGTCCGTCGTGGCAAGGAAGCATGCCAGCAAGCAGCAGGTATGGAGATAGGAGAGCATCTCTTCAGCTGAGAGCAGGATGCGCACTGAGGCCCCGTGGCTGTGCTTCCTCCAGCAGGCCTATGCCTCTCTGCTCTCTCCCTAAAGAGCGCTGTTGATTGGGGACCAAGTATCCTAGTTTACGAACCTGCGGGAGACATTTCTCATCCAAACTGCCACATTTGGGTTCCCAGGTTCCACTCACTGCTCTCCAGGGATACAGATGATCTTGCATCTCCTGGAGCTAGGAGGTCAGCATTCTGAAAATACTAGCAGAGGCTGGGGAAAGTGGCTAAACCGAGTCTAGTCCTCACTGCCCACCTTAAGGAAAAGAAAAGCCAGGGCAATATTTGTAATCCCAGCACCAGAGAGGCCAAGAGAGGAGGAGCCTTGGAGCTCATTGCCAACCAACCTAGCTAAGCCCGTGATCTCCAGGCTCAGTGAGAGACCTTGTCTCCAAATATAAGATGGAGCCAACTGAGGAAGCAGACCAAGGCTGACCTCTGACTTCCACGCATGAATACATTCATTGATTGTTTTGATTTATTTCTGGACTTTTTTATTTACAGTCTTTTTTTTTTTAATTAAAAAAAACAACATATCTTGCTAGGCAGTTGTGGCTGAGTGACCAAGAATTGCTTACCCATTTCTACTTCCAGAACCTGGCACACTACTTCTTCTTGCAGTCCAAGAACTCGGGCACATCTGCAGCCTCTATTTTAGAGAATTCAGATTGTCAGGGAGGTCTGTACAGAAGTATGGGTTGCTACCAGCAGGGTAGTCGTCTAATCTTTTTTTTTTTTTTTGTAAAGCTCACTTCATTCAGAAATATTTGCTAAAAATGACAGCATCCATTGGAAAGAAATCCGTTATCAATTAAAACTGTGGGGGATGGGAATACAGCTCAGTGGTAGGATACTTGGTTAGCATGTCAAGGTCCTAAATTCAAGGGAGGAAAGGGAGGGAAGGAGAGAGAGAGGGGGGGGAGAGAGAGAGAGAGAGAGAGAAAGAGAGAGAGAGAGAGAGATTTCAGATAGTAGAAGAGTGGCTATTAATCTTTGAGGATAATTTGAAAGATGGAATCCTGTGAAGTTTTGAGAACAATTTAGCCCCTTTACTCCAGCATCACATGGGTTATCTTCATCCATATCCACTTGAGCATTTCGTTTCTTCAAACATTTTAAGCCACCTTTGCTGGTCTCCAGCAGCGCCAACTGTCAGAGAAACTGCTTAGTCATGGCCACCTGGACTCGGACTTGGAAGAGGAAGCCTGAGTCCAAAATGACTTTGGAGGTCCAAGGAGTCCTGGAATCATAAAGCTAGCGAGCTGGATTGTGGATTCCGCCAAGTTCAGATTCAGTTAAGCTCTGAAGGGCCCACAGCTTGCCTGTGTAGACAGACACGAGACTTAACTTGCTTCCGTGAGAATGCGTTGGGAGCTCAGTGCTGGGTACGGCCAGTTTTTTACAATTGTGCTGCCTGCTGCGTGGGGGCCTCGGCTGTGTTTTTATGAATCCCTAACTCCTCATTGAGATTACTTTATTTAAATGTCATCACCCAGATCTAAAACACGCTTTCAAAATAACCGTGGTGGCCATGGGATACAAAGTATTGGGAGAAGAAAAGGACTCCGTGAAACCAACTTGTGTTTGATATGTAGACATTTTTCAGTGCTCTGGGGGCCCCGGTGGTGGGACCGAGTCAGCTTTACAGCTGGGCCTGGCCATCCCAGCTGTGCGTGCCATTCAGAGGGGGACTGCCATCCACACTGGCAGGGTTGTGCCTTGGAGGCATTTGGGTCATTGGCGGAGTAGGATCAGAGGAAAGGTATAAAAAGTGAGCGGAAGCGAAAGGGGTCTATAAACTAAAGTCTTATGATGCAAGGTGGGGAGGGGAGGTTCCTGGCATTCGGCAGATGGAAGATCAGAGTCGGTTAATAAGTTTGGGGTGCTGGCGACTGAAACCAGATCACTGATGCCTGTCAGCTGGAGAGAGGCGTCATCCCAGGTGGACTGCGACCTGGTCAGCTCCGTTCCAGCGTGGGCCAGAGTATTCATTTCTCTGCAGTCTCGTTTACTTTTTTTTCAGTCCTTTGTCAGGAGACAGCGGAGGGGTTGGCCTTTCCTCCCCCATGCTGTTCTGGGTAAAGGCAGAGACTGACGGTGCCAGCCTTAATTCCCCAAAGAAAAGGGTATCCAGATTTATGTGAATTGCCTTAGTTCTGAAACAAGAAAAGATAAAACAGGGTGCATTCACGTATTCACGGAGCAGGCAGGGTGCGTGCGCCCGTTGCATTCTGCACAAATTCATTTATTGTTCCGACCCTCTTATTTCTGTAGAGCCTCGGCTCATTTTCCCCTCAATAACATGAAAGTGGTTTCAGCACATGTGAAATTTCAAACTTAAACTAGGTATCCACACTTCAAACATGCCCCCGGTGTGTGTGTGTGTGTGTGTGTGTGTGTGTGTGTGCCACAAGTTGATTAAAAGATCAGCGTGGGACCTCCAGGAACAAAAGCATCCCTGCCTCACCACCTTCCTGGCTCATGAGATTTCTCTATCAGTAAAATTAAGGGGCCTCTTCCAGATAGAACTGTGCCTACCATTCTGACATCTCCAGAAGGATGATGAAATTTTGGGACAAGCATCGATTTCTTCTCTTTTGGATTTCTGTCACTAATCTTGCTTTTCTGCTGGTGGGTGCTCTAGGTTTGATCTAGAAGAATGATATCTTACAGGGCAACTGTGTGTGTGTGTGTGGGGACGGGTCCAAGATGTGTCCTTCAGATGTTTTTAACGTCCACTCACAATCTAGGGTAGTTTTTACTAAAAGGGCATATGGTGGTGCTGTAAGCATTTAACACAGACAAAAACAAACAAGGGGCCAGACTTGGTCCTTGGATGGTCCATGTGCCTTCATTCCTAGACCACCATCCCTCTGAGCACAGCTGCAGACCAGCATCCTTTGGGATCTGCTTTTGAAGAGTAGAGTCATGGGCTATATTCTACTTGTATCTCTGCTTACAGGGATCCAAGAGCCGGACTTGGGACAATGGCTAAACTCGTGGAGTCTCAGTTTCCTAGTTTGTGCAAAGGGGATGGTAACAGAACCTACTCACGAGCTTGTTGTAAGCCAATAAAGTGTTTAGTGCTCTGCCTGGGATATATTAGATACTTAATAGGCTCTGGCTTTTAGTGCCACCCACACCCTGACAAGTGTTGGGCATGGCTATGAATCTGTAGGACACTGTCAGCAGGTTCCTGTAGGCTATATAGGTTCCATGACATATGGCATTAGGACTCTGGAGGGTCCATACCCTGAGTCTGCCCACTCCGAACCAGACATGTTTGGGGGCATGAACTTCTCTTACTAAACATCACTTCCAATTCCCCCCCTTGAACACACAATTTCAAGGAGGTGTCTTTGGAAGTGGTTATCCCAATCTCTTTTGAAAAATATTACTTAATTGTGCCCATGAAATCCCGTTTCTCATCAAAAGTTCCATCAGACAACAGAGGCAACGTATGGTGAATTAAGGTAAGGGCGGCAGGGAACAGGCTGCTGTGTCATGGTGTCTTCAGTCCTCTGTGAGTCACTGATGGTGGAAAAGATCCAAATGTGGATTTCGCATGAAGTGAAAAGATCTGTCTCCACTCCAGAGGCGATCTCCCTGATGCTCAGTGTATGAACCACGGACTGCAAAAGGAAAAGAAAAATCTGTAATCAGAGATGTAAGTTAAACAGCATCACTGACCTACTTAGAAACAGGCTGAATCTACTCTTGAATAAAGAACAAAATGTTTCTCTTCTTCCTCCTCCTCCTTCTTAACCATTCCCATCATCATCATCATCATCATCAACAACAACAACATTAGCATCATCACCATTAGTGCCATCAGCAGCAGCATCATCATCAACATCATCACTAGGATTTTGCCTATCTGCCAGGGTTATTTTGGTTTTTACAGCTAGGGTGGGGACCAGGGTGGCAGGGCCACAGTTGGAGTTTATTAAGCGGAGGCGGGGATGCCATGGGCCATCTGCAGAGCAGTGGCTAGCTAGCAGCCATTGTCTCCTGGACAAAGAATGACCTCCTTCTGCAGAGTTAGTCACACTCCTATTAGAGAATCTTGGCTCCTGGGGAGAGAGCTTGAAGTCCTCCACTGTAGGATAGGCTTCTGAGTCAGGTAGCAGAGAGTGACTAAATATCATCCATTTCTCCTCCTGAGAGCACCACACATCACCCTCCTCCTTCTTTGCTGCAACTGTCCTCTGAGGCTCACCATGCTGAAGGCATGCAAACAGTTGGTCAAATGTACTCACCCAGTGAGATTTTTCATTTACTTTTAAAAAGAATTTTATACAATGTGTTTGGTTCATACTCACCCCATAGTTCTTCCTATTCTCATTCCCATGTTCTCCAAGTTAAAAAAAAAATCCATGACTTCAACTTGTGCTGGGAATGAGGGCACACACTGACTCTCCCTCCCTCTGGAGCCATAAGTGGTCCATAGATCCTCAGTTAGTTGTAGAGGAATTTTAGCGCAGAAACATGGCTGCTCCGGCAAGGGATCACATCCAAAGACATGATCTGGCCAGAATACAGACACCTCTAGATTACTGTATGATCTGGCTGGAATACAAACACACCCTTAGTACATACCTTTAATCCTTAACGATGGAAGTAAGGTTAGTTTGTAGAAGGGAGCAGAGATGTTTGAAAGTGACGTCTAATTGAGAGGCAATGTGAAGAATCAGAGGAAAAAAAATTGACAGAGTGAGTCAGAGAGAGGATAAACCCAACTTACACCAGAACAGGACAAAAAGAGAGGCTACATAGGAGCCGAGAGAGAGGAAGGGGTGTGGCATGGTGGGTGGTGGGGGATGTGTATGTATGGTAGTTTCACTGGGAAAGTTTTACTTACAGAGAGAGCTAGCTAGACGTAAGTGAAGACAGAAGGGGCCAGAGAATGAGAAGGAGCCAGAAGATTAGAACACATTGCCAAGGTTAGCATGAGGCCAGGCAGAGCAATTGAGTGAGAAGCCAAGAGAAGCTGGATTGAATCAGTCAGCTTGGGAGATTAGATTGTATGGAGGCTAGAAGCTTCCAGGCCTAGGACTAGAGAGAAATAGAACACAGAAGGAAATGCTCTGGGCTCAGCCTGAGCTGTGAGTTCACACAGCTTGGCTAAGGCTCTCATCTCATCCCTCCATCTGAGTAAATAAAAGTGACATTTACAGTTAGTGCTGGGGCAGGGAAGGTTTGAATGGAGAAGGAATGACTGAATCGGGGTTGTAGCGCTGTCCAAGTCCTCATCCTCATGCCCACCCTGTCCATCACACTGAGGTGAGGTGATTCAAAATGATTTTGACTCATTTCCCTTTCTTGCTAAGTTTTACTGCAATGGACATCACAGAACAGACATCCTTATCATCTCTCCTGCCAAGCATGCATGACTATTTTTCTAGGGTTGGTGCTCAAAATTGGGCAAATAAACTTCATCTTTGGAGCTTGAGTATCTCTTCATCGATGTATATATAGCTCACATGGAAAACTTTTGTTACTTTGCTCTGTCCATTTTTTCCCTCCAATTGAATGTCTTTTCTTTCTCATACATGAATAAGAATCTTTATACATTCAGAGACACAACACTAAGTTATGTATATGGCAAATATACATAATATACACTAAGTTATGTATATGGCAAATATTTTCATCTGGTCTTTAGTTTGTCTCCTCTTTTTGTTTAAGGTGTGTCTTATCAGGTGGAAGTTTAAGTTTTAAGTGAGGCCCAAATTACCATCTTTGTTTTAAAATTTTTATTTATGTGTATGAATGTGCGCCTGCTTGTTTGGTTGTGTTCCATGTGCATTCAGTGCCTCTGAGGCCAGAAGAGAGTGTCAGATCGCTTGCATCTAGAGTTATTGATGGTTGTGAGCTTTTTAATAAGGGCTTTGGAACCAAAACTAAGTCCTCTGCAAGTGCTCCTCCTCCTCTGTCTTCTCCTCCTCTAGCTCCTCTTCCTCACTTTGTCCTCTGCTTCCTCCCTTCTGCCTCTTCTTTCTCTTCTTTCTCTTCCTCCTTTCCCTTTTCTTCCTTTTTTCTCCTCCCTCTTCTCCCTCCTTCTCTTCTTCCTCCTCCTTCTCTCCCTCCCCTCCCTCCTCTTCCTCTTCCTCCTCCTCCTTCTTCTCATTTTTAGGGAAAGTCATGTAATGTAATTTTCTCCCTACCTCATGGCTATTCCTTCATGGTACAGCATTAGTGGAATAGTCCCCACCCGCCATTGAACTTCAGACCCCTGTTGTCCCGCAGTCAGCTGTCAGCTGTCTACAAGGCTTTGTGAGTCTATTTCTGTGCTGACATTAGGTTGTTGTATTTACTGTTGCTTTTTAAGGAGACTTTGTATCTCGTGAGCTCCCTCCCACCATTATTTCTTCTAAGCAGTTTTGGGCACTCTTGCTTCTTGGCTTGTGTTTGAATATTAGGAGCAGCTAATTAGAAATTACTCATAAGTGCTTCTTTTGGGGGCTGAGCCGTGGTTCAGTGGTGGAGGCTTCCATAATATGATCAAGGCCCTATGTTCAATCCTCTCTGTTGAAAAGAAAAACCAGGAAACCATTGAATTTGTTATTTTGTGGTCAATTTCCATCTTAAACCAAATCTCACTACTCCTGATTAGAGTATAGGTCTCTGCATTCGAGTTTTTAATTAATCCTAACATCGTTTAATTTTAAAATTGGCTGATTTTTTTTTGAGACACCATTACCTTGTCCAGGCTGGCTTGGAAATCACTGTGTAGCTGAGGCTGACCCCAGACATGAGTTCCCACGCTTTCGTCCCCCAGATTTCTGATGATGGTTTTAGAGCACCATGCCCAGTGTTTATCAACTCAGTCCTCCGAATTTAGGACTCGATCTGATATGCCTCTCAGGACGTGTCACCCGCTGAGTGTGTGCCACCTGTCTGCTGAGCCTACCAAACTTCCCCTTGGGCATGCTCTGTTCTCATGGTCATGGTCCAGGTACTGTGGATACGGCGTCTTCCTTTGCTTCTGGCCAGCCTACATCCAAGGGCCTCAGGGGACAAGCCCTGTTGCTATGGGGAGCAGAATGGGGCATCCAGAGCCTAGTAGCTGGTCTGAGGAGGAGGCAGGCATCGTGAGCAAAGAGTGCCTCCCCGGGCCAGTGGATCTCTGCTGTCAGTGTCCTGTGCATCTGTTTTGGGTGGGTCTCCAGGCATTATCTGCTTGGGTTGAAATCCTACCCCAGCCATTCACTCCTGGGAAAGCCAGTAACTCATTCATTCATTCCTCGGTTTCTTCTTGTGATAAGTGGAGGAGTTTGCCAAGTTGGGATGAACCATAGGTCTCATCAGGGAAGTGTCCCAAGAGGGTCAGCTGTCATGAGGGGCTTCCCCGTTCACTGTCACCGCTGAGGTTACTGTCACCTTACACCACATGGAATTCACATTCTCCTATCTGCTTTCCCTTGACATACATACTCTGTCTCCCCTGTAGGAATTCAACATCTCCGTCAGCAGATTTCCAGTTCTCCACAACCAAGAGAGTCAATCATGGCCCAACCTTTGTTTTCCATGCACACTCCCCTTTTGTAATGAAATCTTACAAACACCAGGGTAACCAGCATCCCATAGGTGATGATTTGAGGGATGGTCCTTGTAAAAATTAAATTTATAGACAGTATAGGGAAATATCCCAATAAATTATCTTTTTTGTTTTGTTTTGTTTGTGAGTATGTACATGTGCACATGAGTGGGTGCTTGAAGAAGAAGAGGAGGAGGAAGAAGAGGAGGGGGGAAAGGAAGAGGAGGAGGAAGAAGAGGAGGAAAAGGAAGAGGAGGAAGAGGGAGAGGAGGAGGAAGGAGAGGAGGAGGAAGAAGAGGAGGAGGAACAGGAGGAGGACGAAGAAGAAAAGGAGGAGAAAGAGGATGAGGAGGATGAGGATGAAGAGCCTTAGTAGCAAATTAGGTCTTCACTAACACCCTCCACTTAAAACAAAACAAAACTATGTTATGATTGTGACTGGGTGTGCAAGTGCTGCAAGCTGCTTGTGGAGGTCAGAGGACAACTTTTGGGAGTTAGTTCTCTCTTCCCTCCATGGATACTGGGGGGATACTGGGGGGATACTGGGGAGATACTGGGGGGATACTGGGGAAATATTGGGGGGATACTGGGGGTCAAACTCAGGTCCTTAGGCTTGTGTGCAGGAGCCTGCTGAATCTGTCTTGCTGGCTCCACAGCGAGAGGCAGGTTCTCCCCACTGAGCCGAGAGCCCACCTCGTGGACTAGCCTGCATGGCCAGTTAGTTCCAGGGACCGGCACTCCTCCATGCTGAGCTTTCTGAGTCTCTAAGTTGTGCCAGGCTTTTAAGTGTGTTTATTTCCATCTTATGTGCACTGGTGTTTTGTGAGGGTGTCAGATCTTTTAGTTACAGACACTTGTGTGCTGCCACGTGGCTGCTGGGAATTGAACCCAGGTCCTCTGAATGAACAACCAGTGCTCTTAACCGCTGAGCCGTCTCTCCAGGTGTGTCAGCCCTCTCTCCACGTGGCCACCATGAGGGGCCCTGGCTCAGATTCAGGCTGTCCAGTTCCTTCACCTCTGGAGCCATCCTGCCTGCTCTCAAGAAGATAAAATCTTGACAGAGGGCTGCAAAACAGAAGTTGGCTAAACCACAGAGTCCTCCATGGGTAGAAAAATGGGGAAAATAATTATTTTGGTATCTTCAAAACATCTCTAATTGTACAGGAGGGAAACAGCTTCACGCTCACGAACAGCTTCACGCTCACACTATGGAGAAAAGAGAGAAGTAAGTTTTCTTTTTAAGGTCAAAGCATTTAAATTTTGAATCCTCTTTTGTTTGTGTGTGTGGTGTGTGTGTTTCCATGAGTGGGCCCTGTTTCAAAATGTATCAAAAAGAAATATTTTTTCCCCGTTGCTTTGTTTGTGTTACTTGCATGGGCTGGTTACTTTCTGTCCTTGTGTCCACTGCAATGGACCTGTGCTTGCGGGCCTGAGTAGACACTGGATGTCCCCTCACGCCCTCTCCATTTTGTCTTGCTGAGGTGGGGTCTGCTCTGCCAGTTCTGACTCACCCAGCAAGCTCACTTGCCCAGGAATCCTTTGTCTCTGCCTTCTGAGTCCTGGGTCAGGATGAAGTCACTCCTGTGTACTGTTCTCATAGCTTCTGGAGATCTGGACTCTGTCTTCTTGCGTTCAAACACTTTATCCACTGAACTGGCCCCCAGGTCCCCCCCCCCTTTTTTTGGAAATGCTATTTGCTGCCTGGTGTCAGGGCAACATTTGATTTTTTACAACCACATGAGATCCCTTTCTTAATAAATGAGGCAAATGAGGTAGGAGCAGGTTAAGCAACTTTCCCGGTTAGTAAGCAGAGCAGGTGGGATTTGAACCCAGATAATTCAAAATGGGGCCATGGTCCACGAAACCCACCTTGCTGGGCACCTTCATGGAGGGCACCTTCATGGATCTAGGGCTCTCTCTCTCTCTCTCTCTCTCTCTCTCTCCACAGTCTTAGGTATCCTAGGTAGCCTGGAACTCATTATGTAACCAGAGTTTACCTTGAACTCCAGATCCTTCTGCCTCCATCTCCTTGGTGCTGGTATCACAGAGCTGGCTGCCACACCTGCTTCTAGGCAATGCTGCTGATCTCACCCTGGGCTTCCCGAAGGATAAGGAGGGGCTCTGCTGTCTGACCTGCAGTCCAGGCCCTAGGTAGTGACTTCTCTCCTTAGCTCATTTACTGCCTGTTTGTGTCTTTGAGGAGCTCAAATCAATGTTGGGAATGGGTTCAGGGATGTGGGCAATGCTGTCACGGTAGAAACTGCTTCCCAGTTTTGCTGCCTCCTTCTCTTCCTTCTCCTCTTTCTCCTTCTCCTCCTCCTTTTCCTTCTCCTCCTCCTCCACCTTTCCTCCTTTTTACTAGCCTTCTTTCTTTCCAAAACAACCCATACAAAGGCTCAACTGTGAATCAAGAAGGATATGTCTGTGTCAAGACACAACAGAGAGGAGGTGCCCAGGTTTGGGCTTCTGATAGCTTCAGAGTCAGGTGGCCACCGGCAGGGTGGCATCTTTCAGGAAAGAACCTGGAAGCAACTCTCTGGACAGGGTCACCAGTCAGGCTCACTGGTCTTTACAAAGAGTCCTCACTTCCACCTACTCAGAAAAGTTTTTTTTTTTTTTAAATTGGAGAAAACAAAGACTCAGACCTCCACGATTGGCTGATAAGATATGATATCACTAGTTCATACGTGTTAAAACAGAACTCCTAATTTGCACTGTGCAAACCCTCTGGATTTTAAAACTAGTTTAGTCTTGATTTCCTGGTTTGCGTTGTTTCCTTTCAGCACACACCTGATAAATAAGATGTCTTTTTTAAACAAGAATTAAGAATGTTTTGTTCCTTTACAGCTTTGTGAATGAAGTTTTAGAAATGTGTTCTCATGTTTTGTTTTTTGTTTTCTAAAATAAGCTTCTTAAAAATATACAGATTCTTAGACAAGAAACTAAAGAAAAATCTCGAGGCTTATGTGTGAAAAATATTTCTCTCTCTGTCTCTCTCTGTCTCTGTCTGTCTGTCTCTCTCTCATTCTCTGTGTGTGTGTGAGAGAGAGAGAGAGAGAGGGAGAGAGGGAGGGAGAGGGAGAGGGGTAGAGAAAGAGAGAGAGAGACAGATGGAGAGAGATGGGCTTTAATCATCATTGTACTTAGAAACATTAAAATATCACAGGAAACTTGTTTTTCATTGTAAGGAAAGGAACTGGAAACACTAGCAGTATGTAAATATTGTTTCCTGGTAAATTATAATCACATTACTTTTGGATTACATGTTAGACCATGCTGGTGCCAAAAGACCACTTCCCAGTGATGTCATTGCTTGGGAGTCAGAGATAGCGAGGTCTAGCCAGCCCATGCAGTGACTGGGCTAGAACTGGCTTCCTTTGGATACAGGCATTTGGTTTTGTTGTTTGTTTGTTTGCTTGCTTGCTTTCGTACACTCTTGTTTCTTCTAGTTGAACTCTGAGGTAAGATTTCTTAGACACAGACACTTCATGAATATCAGGACCATGTTTCTCTGCCTACTGTTAGGAAGATCCAAGGTAGAGTTGAGGTTTATGGAGAGAAGTACCAGCCTCATCACCGTATGGAAACAATAAGAATCAAGTGGTCACGCTTCATAAATCAGGCTCATTTTATCTTATGTTCTTTTGTTCGTTTTTGATTTTACACTTCTATGGTGAACACACTTGGTTTGTTGAATGTGCCCTGGAGACAGGATGCTGCTGTGGTTCCAGAATGTCCACTAGTGGGCGCTGCAGTGCTACCAACATTGTATGTATGAGTCTATATTTTTAATCCGAGCACAGTATTAAAAAAAAAAAAATCACAGAATAAATGGTGAGTTTTCATCCCTTCAGAGCAGCTCTCCTGTCAAGAAAGACACCAAAAATATAGCTGGAAGATGCTATCTGTTGAAATTATTTACTAAAATTTTAGAACAGAATGGCAGGGTGGGGATCAGTCCCGTTCCTGCCAACATTCATTTATATTTGCAAATTGTCACGTTTATTCTCATTTGATAGGCATGGACTCTGAGTTCACATTATGCAGGAAAAAAAAAGGTACTTAATGGCCTCGTCCAAAATTAACACTACTTATTAGGCGAACACCCTGCCTTTTTTTTTTTTTTTTCTATCAAAGAAAGGCCGTTCATGTGTTCGGTCTATATGATTTTGAGTAGGAAGCAGTATGCGGTTGGGGCTAAGATGTCTGTTTGATATTTAGAGGCGAATTTGATGCTTTAATAAGGGAATCCTCTGTCTCCCTCATCCATCATCCCGCATCTTCATCCATCCAAACACCACTGTAAAGTTGTCAGAGCCTTTTCCATATTCAGTACTTGTATAAATAATGGCTGCTGTGATTTGAGGGAAAAAAAAAGGCGGTGTGCATTTCGCAGTTATGTTATATATCTGATCACAGCCCTGGCGACACCTCAGAGGTTTTGTTTAAGCTTGCTGCAGCCTCGTGCATATCATTTAAGTCCTAGAGTCAAAGATCGTTTTGTATGTTGACCATTATTGTGGTTAGTACTTGCTGAAATGAAATCAGTTTTGTAATGGTGGTGGTGATGGGGTGTGTGTGTGTGTGTGTGTGTGTGTGTGTGTGTGTATGTATGTGTGTATATGTTTATGTGTACATGTGTGTATGTGTATATGTGTGTGCATGTGTATATGTGCATGTGTGCATGTGTGTGTGCATGTGTGCATACGTGTGTGTTGTACAGCAGGGATAGAACACAGCCTCTGCCCGATCATTTCATTTTTTTTTTAATCATTGCCCATCACTTTTTCCTCTCTCCTCTGCTGTCTTAGGGATTATGCAGGTTCAGTGCAATATTCTGAAATTAATCAAAGCAAGCAAAACCCCATGCCTTATTATCCATGGTGGGGGAGAGAGAGGCTTCCAGGACCCACAGAGCTTTGTGATGCCATCCGGTTGTAAAACTAGAATTTTATACATTATCTTATATATAAAAAAAGAGGCTCTGGTTTTCACACAATGAAACCCTTTCATGTTCAGTTGTCCCGGCAGTGGATGGCTCCGTGTGACAGGGACAAAGGCTTGGGACTTAACGGATGCACTGTACACTTTTCCTTATTTAAATGAGGAACTCATGAGGGCATGTGTGTGTGTGTGAGAGAGAGAGAGACAATATCCAATATCCATTCTTTTCTTTTCTTTCTTATTCTTCTTTTTATTTTTAAGCATAGCAGACCAACTTTAAGTCCCTAATGCAATAATGTGGAATGGGTCACAGCAGCTTTGAAAAAAAAAAAAAAAAAAAAAAAGAGCCAAGAGCAAACTTCCAGTGCGCTTATCCAGTCTGGACCTTGCGTTCTGTCTCATCTTTTGATAATCAGGCTCTCCAAATTATTTGTTTCCACTAAATTAGTGGCCATTGTACAGATTGCAGACTCTTAGTCTGATTGAAAGTGATCAAAGGAGATTATGCACTGGGCTGGCTGAGTGAAGGTTCTGATTTGACCCACTGCCTGGAGAGAAAGTATCTAATCTTATAAACCCTATTCACTTCTGCTGTGCTCTGTGACACTGCCCGGAACACATTAGACCTCTTTGTCTTAGTTCAGAGGAAGATGAAGGTGGGTTGGGTTGAGCCGGCACATGAGACAAATGGATGGAGACCCCGGGTGGTATTCTTTTGGTGGTGTCTTGAACTCTGTGTGCGTCAGGGTAGTGTGGGGGGGGGGCTCTGTCTCCCTTCCCGATGGTAAATTCCCACCATCTTGGAGGAAGACGCTGCTTCATTATTTATCAAGTGTGTTCTCGGTGTCAGAGGCTGTTACAGATCTTATGTTTCAAATCTAACCGTATTTATGTGTGTTTATGTAGCTTGTCCTACGAAACAGAAACATAGCCGGCTGGCCGTGTTTTCGGGTGTGGAAGCGAGGAGAAGGAGGTGGGGTGAGGGTGATGGGGAGATGACTGGCACTGCCCACTAGGACACCTGCTGTATCATGCCCTCCTGTCTCATCTGGAAAAGTGATTCATATGCTCTCTCTCTCTCTCTCTCTCTCTCTCTCTCTCATTGTTGATTTCTGTTTTGTTTTTACAGAGAAAGAACTCCAGAGATGGAAAGAAAATAAAGAATTGTTATCTGGGAACTGTTGGTAGGAGGTGAAGTACATTTAGTCATGGAGGAAGCCAATGTGGAAGGTCCTTGAAAAACTGAAAACTGACTGCTACTGCTTGACCAGACATGGCTGATGGTTTACATCTGGAGGGAGTGAAACGGGCACGTCCAAGTGTCATCCACGATTCCACGCTCATTCAGCCTTGTCCCCAACAGCTGAGGCCCAGAATCCACCTGCCTGTCCATCACAGATGCTGGGCTGATACACAGTGGAATATTATATACCCCTAAAAAAGAAGGAATTTGTGTAATCTGGGAAATAATAGTTGAATCTGGAACATATTCAGCCATGGGAAATCAGTGATCTTATTCCTGTAAAATCTAGAAGGAGAAGGAGGAGAGAGAAAGGAACAAAGAAATTCTTAAAACAGGACAGTGTTTGTAGGGTATTGGGGAGGTATTGACCAAGGCAAGATTTCAATTAGATAGAAAAATGAGTTCAGATCTACTGTTCAAGAAGGGAATCATAGTTCATAATAAAAGTGATATATTTTGAAACCTGCTAAGAGAGGTTTTTAATGTGTTAAAACTAACTATATGGGACAATGTGTGTTAATGAACTCTACAACGAATAGAAATTTCCAAACAGCACTAAATAGAACCCGCTTTTATTTATCAATTAAACAAATGTTCTGGAAACAGCTCCTTCCCTTTGGAGTTGCCGGCTGATTCTGTGTGAGGGTGTTTGGCTCCGTGCTTCAGTTGGCTGGAGTCCATCGCTGTAATCTGTCCCCTCAAAGTTGTCACCTTTTAAAGTTTGAGATCAGATTGACTAGGAAGAGGTAGGGATGAGGGAAGAAGATCAAAGGATTACACCGAGGTGGAGTGAGGCTGAGCGGGGCACTGAGGGTTAGGGACTTTTGTGGTAAGAATGCTCTCTCTCGGGCTTGAGCCAAGCTACTTGGCAGGAGATGGCCACGGGACAAGGGTGCTGCATGCGCATGCGCCAGGATCCACACGTCTTTCCCTATCCTCTTTCATGGTAGGGTTTCTTGGCCCTCATCACTCACCAGTAAAAGAAAGTGGCCCACTAGTGGTATGTACTGTACCTGGTTCTCAAGTGAGTGGGACCAACCTTACATTTTAACATTGTCATTGGGATAATTGGCAGAGGGCTTCCATGCTCCCCTCTTGCACATAGTTTAGATGTCAGAGAACAGCCACCAGGACTCAATCTGGCTTTGTTTCCTTTAATATCTGACACGTTGATTCAAACCACGAGGGGCTCCGCACTGTGAGTGAGGGAACCCACTCAGACCCTTTCATGGCCCTGAGTAGGTAGAGGTGCCAAGTGATTGTTCTATTGAGTTCCTCAAGTATCTGATGAGGGTCTTGCTTGATGGTCTCTAGAACATTCGGTTGCATGAACCCCTCATCTGTCTCTTTCGTTCTGGTCCCCTTAGAGGGCAGGGATGACACAAGGTAGAAAGGAAGGAGAGAGCAAAACCCCCTGGAGTCAGACTGTGGCCCTTCTCTGGTTCTCTCTCTTTGCCTTTTGTCTTACAGAGGGAACTACTGGTCTGTAAGTTGCTGTGCAGATGGCTGGGCGCTGGACTGGGCCTCCAGCTGGGCTGACTTAAGCCCAGAGTGTTTGTGTTTGCTTTTGACAGCCAAGACAGAGAGGAGGGGAAGCTGGTTCCAGCAGGATGAGCCTCCCCGCCTTTCCTCCAACAGCAGCTGGTGGAATGTCTAGGCTGTCCTCCTGCCACGCACCGAGTGAAGTTTGGATGGGGGACAGATGTATTCTCTAGCATTCTTCCAGAGCATGCGCAGTCACTGCCTACCTCAGCACAGTGCTCACCTAGCTTGCCTTTCTTCGGGAGGCAGATATCAACACAAGACGTGAACAGGTAGCATGGAGGTAGTTTATGCCCATTTTCTAGATGAGGTAATAGAGGTAGGGAAGGTGACTAGTGTTCCTAGACTTAAATATATTGTTCAAAAGACACAGGTTAAATCAATTGTGTAAAGGGGAATCATCTGGGAACATGTGTTTCTTTTGTGAGTGTGTATGTGTGTTTGTGTTCCTGTGCGTGATCTGGTATGTGTGAATTGGTATTGGTTCCCAATTTCTTCCCACCGTTCTCTTCCTAAACCTGGAGCTTACCCATTGGGTGAGGCTTACCCACTGGGCGGGACTTACCCATCGGGCAGAGCTTACTCATTGGGTGACACTGACTGACTGGCATGCCCCGGGGGATCTTCCTGTCTCTGCCTTGGCAACACCAGGATTACAACGCTGCATTTTTCCACGGATGCTGAAAATCCAACTCAGGTCCCTACCCGTATGTAGACAGCATTTTACTGACTGAGCCATCATCCCCCCCTCCCGCCTACTCCAGCCCTGGGAATGTATATTTATAACGTGCTCCATTGTGATATTGCAGTACAGGTGATCTGCGGCCCATTCTTGGAGGTTTGTTTGTTTGTTTTCAAAGCAGAACATCTAAGTACATAGGGAATGCGTGAAACACTTTCTAGATCATGCTACTTGCATTATGGCCCAGCACACAAGCTAAGATACCGGATTGATGACAAAAAACAACAACAACAACAAAAAAAACCGCTTATACGGGTAGGGAACACATACTGGTGGTTTAGACGCCACGGCATAAAGTAAATCAGACCGGCAGCTTTGCTGTTCAGCAGAATCAGCTAGTTAGGCTCGCTCATAGCCGTTACTAGTCTTTCTCGGATAGTAAAAACTGGAGACCGTCTCTGAAGCATCTAGATTTCAGTAGTATTTATCACAGAAGGGGATTCCCAGCTTATTCTCATTTTATCCCACTAAAGCCCCCACACACTGTGTGGTGCACGAGCGTGTGTGAGTGAGTGCGTGTGTGTACACAAATGTGTGTGTGTGTGTGTGTGTGTGTGTGTGTGTGTGCATGTTGCCGGTCCAGTGTTACTGTTTCTAACTCTACTTCTGTTCTCTATTTCCTGTTGTTATCTGAGGGGAGCTGGCCCCCAAACAGCCTCATCCACGTGCTGCTGCTCACATACCTCTCACCAACCTACAGCGACTCACACATCTGTGTGGAAAAAAAGCTGCTGCCCTCAGCTGCAGGAGTTTATGTCTTTCTCTCCTCCAGATGATTACCCCAAAGTATGTAATAGTCGTCTAATGGGGAGCAGGTGGAGGAAGAAACACAGTCATTTTGAACAAAGGGAACAGATGTAAATTGCAGCATGAAGGATTTAGGTTAGACATCCACATAAGAGGACAATTCTCTCCTGCCGGTAAGAGGGGGTAAAACACTGGGGCACAGGATCAAAGCTGAACTGTGGCACATTTGGGGGGCATTTGAAAGAAAAGGGCAGGTGGTTTGTTTGCATGTCTTTAGTACAGGCTCCTCTCTGCAGGAGGAGAATCCGTTCTGAGGGGTCTGTGGTCTTTTCCAGTTCTGTGTCACCCGAGATGAATTCTGAACATTACTGATGAGGAGCCATGTCAGACAGATGAGAGAGAGAGAGAGAAAGAGAGAGAGAGAGAGAGAGAGAGAGAGAGAGAGAGAGAGAGAGAGAGAGAGAGAGAGAGAATGAGATAGGTTGTTTCACATCAGTCTTGGAGACACTAAAATGCCAGGTTTGGCATGGGGAGACATGTGTATTATTTAATATTAGACTTCCACTTGTATGTCTGGTGACAGAAATGATCACATACATGCATATGCATGGTGCTATGTGCTCAAGTGTGCGAGTGCGTGTGCGTGTATGTGCATGTGTGATAGAAATTCTCACTGGTCAGGGGTTCAAGTCTTAGGCTCTGCTGGCTGACTGGTGTACTCTAGGGATCTGTCTTTGGCTACCTCACTATTGCTGGGGTCGAAAGCAGGCAACCATACCTGGCTTTTAGGTGCTGGGGATCAAACTCAAGTCATCATGCTTGTAGGGCAAGCACGTCCCTGACAGAGCCATCTCCTCGACTGGTAGAAACTGTCATTGCCAAAGGTTTGAAACACCCAATAGGTCATCAGCAATAATCGAGGGTCAAGAGGCTGATCTCGCATTCTTTCTCCCGAGTTTTGAATCTTCTTCCAACTTGTTGGTGTCTGCAAATGGAATGGGGTCTAGAGAGCCAACAGGTACCAACTCTCATCACCAGGAATGAGTCAGATAGTGGATGCCCACACACGGATCTAAAATGGCCACACTCCTGTCCTTTGAGCCCAGTAACATTTGGAAACTTCTTTCTCCAGAGAGAATGGCCATGTCTAAAAGGAATGGAGAGGAAGCTCTGTCAGCTTTTCAGAGGACCTTGAAAGTAAACGGTGGCATGTCTTCTAGGTGATCAAAGGTAACTTGTTATAGACAGCGCCAGAAGATCGTATGCACACACACACACACACACACACACACATGCATGCACACTGCACACACACATGCATGCACACACACATGCATGCACACACACATGCATGCATATACACACATACATAAAACACACATATATACAAAACACACACATACATGAACACAGATACACACAGAGAGATGAGAAATGGGCATTTGAGTTTCTAGTGAATATTTATTTTCTGTGTCTATTTAGGTGGGGTCACTGACAGTGTGTGCATGTGAAATTCACAGCTGACCAATGGGAGCCAGAGACATTTTTCCATGCTTAGGGAAGTCAGGGTACCCTCAGACCTGTGAGCCAACGGCTGGCTTTGAAAGCTAGAATGGAGGAGGAAGCAAACGCAGGACCCAGTAGCTGGCTGTTAGGCATGGGTGGACCATCCCCGGCTCCGTCTGTTTTCTGTTGGTATTTACACCCCTGTCTCAGAGTCAGCTTCTTCTCCTAGGTTGCATCAGACAGACAGACAGACAGACAGACAGCAGCATGTGAGAAACTATATTCTATGGTGATGGTGCTTTTGAGTTTTAAATCCAAGGTGGTAAAGTGATAATTTCTTAGTCCACAAAGTCCCTGTCAGTTTTCATTACATTTAAAAATTTTGCCAATCCAAAGTCTACCAGGGCTGGGGACATGTGCTGGAATACTTGTTTAGCATGCACAATTCATTCATTCATTCTCTCTCTCTCTTTCTTTCTTTCTTCCCCTCTCTTTCACTCTCCCCCTCACATATATACAAAACACACACATACAAACATACTTACATGAACGCAGATTCAGCCCACCCACCTCCCTCCCTATTTCTTCCTTTCCTTTCCTTTCCTTTCCTTTCCTTTCCTTTCCTTTCCTTTCCTTTCCTTTCCTTTCCTTTCCTTTCCTTTCCTTTCCTTTCTTTCCTTTCTTCTGGACTTGGGGGAGGGGTGACTCAGTTGGCAAAGTATTTTCCCCACACATACGAGGCCCTGAGCGCAGTCACTAAGGAACTTATATTTTAAAAAGCCAGGCATGGTGGAGTGTGCTTGCAATACTGGTGCGATCTCCAGCTAGCCAGCCTTGCCTGTACAGTGCACCTCAGTTCACAGAGAGACCCTGCCTCAATAAACAAACTGGAAAGCACCCAAGGTTGATATCTGGCTTTTCCACACATGTGCATGCCCCATAAGACTCAACACGTGTAGCAAGTGTTATTGTAATCATTTCATAAAAGACATTTGAATACCACAGGCATGTAGAGTCACTGAGCTTAGAGCTCAAGATTGCCTGCACGTCAAATTTAGCTCTGTGACCCTTTGTGTGCCCTGACCAATTATTTGGGAACTTCTACAAAAAACTAGCTGTTTGCCCCAAAGTTGTCTTCTTGTAGAGATGGAAAGGGACTTAGGTCAGGCTGTTGGTGACTTACACTGATGAGACCAGGATTCTACCAAGACTGAGAAACTTTGGAATAACTTTACAGAAGCATGCTGCCTCATTTTGACTAAGCCATGCTTGGAGACACTCCTAGTACCTCATCCTGCCCCGGAATGACCTCACCATCCCCCAGAATGACTGATGGGCATCTAAAATACCAACTGCTAGGGAACTTACTCTGTTGAGACGGGCACAGAACAGGCTTTCTCACCTGGGTTCTGTTTCTGTTGTAACAAACATGAGATGGTGTAGCAGTTTCACTGAAGAAACTTGCGCATGAAGATGCTAGAAGCGAGAGACCTGGTGGCTGCCTCGCGTCTCCTTGTTGTAAGTCTTAGCTCCTCCAGCTACTGGGGAAATGTGTAAAGCTTTCTGAACAAATAAACCCCAGCTCAGTGGAAATGGAATGAGCAGCTATAGTTAAGGCCTGAAAGCTGGTTGAGAGTTCCATGTCTGGCCCAAGCATTCCATGTTTGGTACCGGGTTTAGATGGAATAGTTCCTGGGACACTGGGGATGAGGTAAGTGTCCCAGGACCGTGCTCCATTTTATCGTGACAACTATTTGGAACAATTGATTTTCGTAAGGAAGTCTGGACAGGACTGGGGAGTCATCACTCAGAAAGACCCAGGAGGAGGGACTCGGAGGTTGCTTTGTTTTATAGAGGACAGAGGGGCCGGGCAGATTCCAGGGAAGGATTCAAGTTGAAATGCAGACGTCTAAGAAACAGCTTAACAGGACCCAGAAGTAGAAAATTGAAGAAGATGACGGAGTTGAAAGGTACAACAGTATTTCAGATAAACCTATGGATTCTTTCCAGTGTTGTGCTCACCACAGCAGGGGTCCAGCCTGCAGCTTGGAGTCTAATGTGTTCCCCAGCTGCCAGGAGATGCCAGATGTGTATATGGCTCATTATAGGCGGTGGTGCTGAAGAGAGCCTGCCCATGCTCACTATCCTACAGTGGCAACCAGCTCCAGCGTTTAGGAGGCTTGGGCCTCACGAGGGACATCGTCTAGTTTCAAACGGAGTGGGGCCTTTCTGTTGGGAGCTGTGGCAATTTTGGCCAAGTCAAACAAAAGCAAAAGCAAAGAAAGATGCAGCTTCCATGAGGAGTGTCCGTGGCGAGTCTGCTCCGGATTAGGCTGGACCTTCTTTGATAATAAAATAAAATAAGATAAAAACGACAGCTAACCAACACGTTGGAATTGGGCAGAACAAGCAAACAGAAGGAAAAGAACCCTGAAAAGGCACAAGAAAGAGAAACCTGCTCATTCCCACACTTAGGAATCCCATAAAAACACTCTGAGCTGGAAACCATATTATACACGCAGAGGACCTGATGTAGGTCTTGTGCACGCTTAGGCAGGAAATTCTTTTGTCTTGAATGATGCAACTCCTCTCTGGCTTAAAGGACAATTAAGAAGGCGACCATCCCTAGAGTGGGCCCACTAAAAGCAAACCGTCTAGCTAAAGATCCACATGCTCCTTGTGTTTTTCTGTCTATTTTTCTTTGTCTTTACTACTATTATTATTATTATCATTTTGAGCTGTGACACAAAAGCATCTAAATACTTGGGTTTTTTTTTTATCATCCTGTTTCTTTCCTCCACCTGGGTTAATACAGATATTAAGTCTAATAGTATCTACTTAGCATAAACAAGAAGATAAAAAATGATTTCTCTGATTGAAATGTTTGTTATTTAGCATTAAGCATCTTCCGACTCCCTTGCGTTTTCCATTTTAATCCACTCGGCGCTTGGTTGGGGGATTGCTAGATTAGTTTTAATCCCCTGTCTAATAGCAGAGTACTGGTGAGATTTATTACACAGGCAGGGCCTGGTTCTTGGATTTAAGAGGGCTCACGTGAACTCTTCATGCATATTCAATTTGGGCAACCATTGGTCGTGTAGGGAAGGTTGGGGAGACCTCCTTCATCTCCTAGCGCTTCTCCTCGGGCACACAGAGTGCAGACAGCATTTATTGCATTAATCGAAAGAAAATTGATTCCAAGTGTTTCTCTCTTTGGGGGTCAGATTAATGTTCTTCGAATCGGCTCCCCCCATGCTCAGAATGTACTCTGCCGTCATTTCAGAGTGTTCTAGATGTTTTCTTTATTTCTTAGGAGGCCAGCTTGAAGAGAAAGATAAATACTTCACTGTATAATGGGTTCTTTCCAAGGAAAATGAAAAAAAAAAGTTGAACAGCACCCAGACAGGGGAATAAATATTTTCCGACACTGCAGGGAAGCAAGAGAGGTCTCTGTTTCTAAGGAACCTAACGGATGTCACTTACCCTCCAAAGTGATTTAAAAAAAAAGTGTTTGTTAGTTTGGATACCATAGGTACACTGTTATTAGTTCAGTATTTTTTGTGGGTCGTGTGATGTGAAGCATGTTGGTACAGAGGCCTGTTGGGCAGGAATTCAAATGTTCATGGTACTGTGAGAACCATTACCACCGAGCTTAAACCCATCTGCTGAGTGTAACCTGGGACCCAGCAAACCCCGCCTCTCCTGCCTTTCCTTCACTGACTTGAGAGGGGGCTACGAGATAGTTCAGCAGACTCACATCAAAGTTTAAAATTTGTGGCTGGCTGGTAGTGGCCCATGACTTTCATCTCAGCACTCAGGAGGCAGAGGCAAGTAGATCTCCGAGTACTAGGCCAGCCTGGTCTACACAGAGAGAGATCCAGGATAGGCAGGGCTACATAGAGTAACCCTGTCTCAAAAAACCAAAAACCAAAAACCAAAAACCAACCAACCACCCAACCAACCAACCAAAACAAAGAAACAAAATCCAAAAATCCGAACCAACCAAAACCAAACCAACCAACCAACCAACCAACCAACCAACCAACCAAAACTTTGCAACACAAATTTTCCTTTTGATGTGCAAACTCCAAAGGACCCTTCCTCTTTCCTTCCTCTTTCCTTCCCCTGCCCCACCTCTCTCTTTTTCCCCTCCCATCCTTCTTTCTTCTCATTGTTATCAGACAGAGTCATACTATACAGCCCAGTCTGGCTTGGAGATCATTGTATAGCCCAGGTTGACTCCAAACTTGGAGCAATCCTCCTGCCTCTGCTTCTCAGGTGATAAGATTATAGGCACTTATCAACATACCTGGAAGAGCATTCTTTATTTTTTTGAAGGGTATTTTTCTTCAGTCTTCCAATTTTGAGTTGGCTTCCAGATTTATATTTCATTCATTGCATATGGTACCAGTTATGACTATAGGTAACACAATGTTAATATATTTGATTTTTTTTTTGAGGAAAAAGACATGCTCTTTTTACTTATGCAGTGACTTAAAAGGCACTCACCATGGGTACTGATATATATCATATGATATACATATCATATATATATATATATATATATATATATATATATATATATACATATATATAATCAATACTAACAAATGGACTCAGTGGTTTTACCAATTTGGAGCTCTGTTTCAGTATTTTGATCCCCCTGAGCAGCAGATATGAGTAAGCGGTTGGATCTGATACCCACAGAGGTAGCCTTTGGCCCCAGGATCTTGTAATCAAGATAATACCAGACCCAGCACTACAAACCATGGGGGCTTCTGTTCTGGCAGCTCCACTCACCTAACTACAGGAACATTTCCTTCATATTGAATACGCTGAGAGTGTAGTGACTGTCTTTTCATGTGCATCCTGTAACTGCCCATGTTTAAGGTCCGTGAGGATGGGGACAAGTCCATAGCTGCTGCCTCAGACAGGCAGGTCTGTCAGTGTCACAGTCAACAGAAGGACAGATGACTCAGTGGGAGGAGCATCTATACAGATGTCTGCATTTCTTCAGGAGAAGTGGTCAGACAACTTCTTGAATTATGGTGGTATGCTTATCCAACTGGGGACAACTTCCAAGACTGGCAGTGGGGCTCAAAATTACAAATAGTACCAAACCTGTGTAGTGCTCTTTCCCATATATATATATATATTATACATAATATATAGCATATAAATTATATACATATTATATAAATTACATAAAATAGATTACATAAAACATATAACATACAAATTATATAATATATTATAATATATGTTATATAAATTATATAAAATATATAATATGTAAGTGATAAATATATGTAACATATTCTTTTTTATTGAATATTTTATTTACATTTCAAATGTTATCCTGTTTCCCGATTTCCCCTCCAGAAACCTCCAGTCCCATTCCCCCTCCTCCTGTTTCTATGAGGTTGTGCCCCCACCCATCCACTCCTGGCTCCCCACCCTCAAATTCCCCTATACTGGGCCATCGAGCCTTCACGGGACCAAGGGCCTCTTCTCCCATTGATGCCTGACAAGGCCATCCTCTGCTACATATGCAGCTGGAGCCATGGGTCCCTTCATGTGTACTCCTTGGTTGGTGGGTTAGACCCTGGGAGCTCTGGTTGATTGATATTGTTGTTCTTCCTATGGGGTTGCAAATCTCTTCAGCTCCTTCAGTCCTTCCTCTAACTCCTCCATATATTCATATATTTCCATATATCAATATAATAGTCATGTCTGTAAAGATGTGAAAAAGTATAATATACATAGATACTAAATGAGACTAACGTTCTGGAATTTTTCCCTTTCATAGTCTCATGCTGTGGTTACCCATGATGGTTGCAAGTGTAGAAAGACAAACTGTGGCGAAGGCACTTGGGATGACTGTGCTCTGCACACTAAGTCTATGTGGTCTTTTCTGCATTAGCAGGTCTAATCCATGGTCATGTGGACGATATGAAAGTCAAGGGGTAGTCACAGTGGTCCAAATGTGATGCAGTGTATTTCCTCAACATATATGTGAGACAATAAACTCATTATATACCACAGGGCATAGGGCATATATATATACATACATACACACACACACACACACACACACACACACACACACACACACATATATATATATATATATATATATATATATATATATATATATTATATGGAAAAATATAGCTAGTCACTAGGTTGGCAAATTGGAGATTTTAGTTATTTTTTAGTTAATTCTAGATGATTGTTTAAATAAATACAGGATAAATACTTCAGCACTTTTCAGATTAAGGTATCCATGGACTACCTGGGAATTTTATTATATGAGAACTCTTATCTTGTGAAGGAGCCCAGAATTACTCTTCCTTCTTTTTAAACAGATTCCCAAGTGATGTGAGAGGCACTTGGCCTGAAGACTTAATTTTGAGTTACAAGGCTATAGCCAAACTATCACCTAAGGTTGATAAAGGCGTTGGTTAACATCAGCAGGACAACTTTGTCAGCATTTCAGAGCCACTGGAGGCATGCTTCCCTCTTAAGAAATCATGCAAACATTTTACTTTTTTTTGGTCAATTCTACAGAAGTGTAAGGAAGGAAAAGTTCAGTTTGTCTCACTGTTTACACCGTGGTGGGGAAGGTGGGTTGACAGGTGGTTGTGTGGTAGGAGTGTGCAGCAGGGGTAACTCTTCCCCTTAAAGCCAGAAGAACAGGAAACTAAGCATAGTGTTCTATCATCCCTGTAATGAAGTGTTTGTTATTCACCATGATCTCTGTGAGGGTAGGGCCTGTGCCCTACATTATTGCCCATGGCATCTTAGCAAGAGTCCACAATCTTCGGGAGATCTTGTGAGCATATATCTACTAGCTCACAGAGAGGACTATATAATATAGTAGAAATGACTATGGGTGCAGTTAATTCTCTTTAATCATGAAACATGACTTCTTGTCAAAGAATATGATACAGTATAACCTATATATACATAATATGATGAACATCTATGTGCCTGTTGTACACACATACACACATGCATATATATATATATATATATATATATATATATATATATATATATTCACCCACACATACATACATGCACCCACACCCACACATATACACACACATGCACACACACATATATACACACACATATACACCCCACACATATACACCCCACACATATATATACACACACATACACACACACCTTAATGCTGTGCTGTGTGGTTTTGGAGTCATATTCAGTAAGTCCTTGCTAAATGCAGAATCTTGAGGCCTTTGTCTTCTTCTAAGGGTTTTATACTCTTGGGTCTTACATTTAGAAATGTGGTCCATTTTGAGTTAATTTGGCCTATGGTCTAAGACAAGAGTTCAGCTGAGTCACTTTGTCTGTAGATACCTAGTTTTCATAGTGGTACTGGGTAAAGACTGCTTTAGCACCTTAACACAACTCTTTAACCACATACATGAGTATCTGTCTGGCTCTTTGGTCTATCCTGTCTGTTTGGGCACCTGTTCTCATGCCAACTCCACCAAGCTCCAGTTACTGAAGCACTCCAATAACTTGTCAAATCAGAAAGTTTGAGACCTTGAGAGCTCACATTGAGTTTACTAACATTTGACTACGCTGAGGTCTTCCTCACCACGAACATGGGATATCTGCCATTTATGTCTTCTTTCACTCCCTTTGATGGCACTGGAAGTGGATTTCTGTTCCAGTTACCAGTGCACAGAATCATGCAATTTTAGACTACTGATTTTGTCTTTTGTATCTTGAAACTTTGTTGAATTTATTAACTCTAATGGTCGTGTGTGTGTGTGTGTGTGTGTGTGTGTGTGTGTGTGTGTGTGAGGCAGAGAGAGAGAGAGAGAGAGAGGGAGGGAGGGAGAGAGAGAGCGCTTTAGTCTTTAGGAATTAAAAAAATATGTGTTACACCATTTGCAAACAAATAACTTTTAACTCCTTTTCTATTTAAATGTTTTTAAATTTGTTTTTCTTACCTAGTTGCTTTAGCCAGGATTTCTAGTATTGCTCTGGATAGAATTTTTGTTTTTTCTTTCCTTTTTCTTTTTCTTTTTGTGAGGCATTGGGAATCGAGCCCAGACCTCCGCACTTGCTAGGCAAACGCTAGACTACTTGTTTGTCTCTGCAGCCTCTCCAGTACTGTTCTGGGTAGAAATGGGAAGAAGGGGCGTTCTTGTCTCATCCATGTGGCAGCCTCTCCAGTACTGTTCTGGATAGAAATGGGAAGAAGGGGCGTTCTTGTCTCATCCATGTGGCAGCCCCCTTGTATTCAGACCCTGCTGGGTATTTTTCCCCAGGAGAAGGTGTGCATTTCTGCCACATGTTTGTCCCACATCCAGTGAGATGCTGGTCATGTTATCGTTCTGTGACTACTTTAGAGATTCAACTCACTTTTGTAGCTGTTCATCATAGGGAAGGGGGCAAACTGAGGGCATTAGCCTCTGTGGTGGGAATCCCCTAGAGGACAAGTGTTTCAAATATCTTGTTCATTATTAACTTTGGTAATTTATCTTTACAATAATGAATTTATGTGGACTCACTTCTGTCTTCTTCCAGTTTCTATTTGTTCTGCTATTTTCTTGCATCTTTTTTCTTCTTTGTTGACATATTTCTTATAGCTGGATTGTGCTTTGTTACTATGTTTCTGTAGTTAAACCATTCTTGTTCTTAAAAAAATTCCCTAGTCTCTCCAACAAATCAGTGCTGGGAAACTTCTATAGATCTGGTCCAGGGTCGCACGTGAGACTTCTATAGTACTGGTCCAGGGTCACACATTGTTATTATTTAGTGGTTTAGTTCTGCATTTTTGATTTTAATACCTCAAAGTTGACATCTTTATCACTTCATCATCATCATCAACAACAACATCATCATCAACAACAACATCATCATCATCACAATTTTATTTTTAATTATGTGTATATATGTGTATCTGGGTGCTGGGGACTGAACTCAGATCCTTTGGAAGAACATCAAATATTTTCAACCACTGAACCATGTCTCCATTCCTCTCTTGGCATCTTGATACTACTCCCTTTATTTTCTATAATTCCTCAGCTCTATATTCCTGAGAATTTTTCAAATGGCACTTTCCATTTCATGAATTCTCTCTTCAACCATGATGAATTGTCTATTTAACTAACAATTAAGTATTTTAATAGCCATATTTTAACGTTGAGAGTTCTTTCAAATATACTTGCCAACTCCTTATATTTTCCTGTTGCATTTTTATTATTACAATTATGCTATTATTATTGCTATTGTTAGTATGTGTATGTGCATGTGTGTATATGTGTGTATGTACATATGTGTATATGTGTGTGTATGTACATACGTGTATATGTGTGTATGTATATACATATATGTATATGTGTGTATGTGTGTGTATGTACATATGTGCATATGTGTATGTATGTGCATGTATATATGTATGTGTATGTACATATGTGTATATGTGTGTATGTGTATATATATATGTGTGTGTGTGTAAGTTTCTATGTGTATATATGTATACATGTGTGTATGTGTGTCTGTATGTATACATGGGCATATATATGTGTGTGTATGTATATAAGTTTGTACCTATGTATATGTGTATGTATATATGTGTGTGTATGTTATATGTATGTGTGTGTGCGCGTATGTATCTACTTTTACCTGGTTCTGTGGACTGGCATCGAGCACTTGAAAGCATCCTGACTCTGCGTATAGGCAGACATGGGACTATGTCCTGCCTTTATATTGGTGCTGACATCTGAACTCTGCTCAGTCCTAACGCTTGGAAAGCAAGCACATTCAACTGTTGAGCCATCTCCCCTGCCCGGGACGCTCTTATTTCTGCAGCTACACGGTACCTTTATTCAGGGGTTTGTAGTTTGGTGCTAAAGTCTCACCTTCCCATGCCTTATATCTTCTCTAGCTTGTCTCAGTCTCTGTGTAATAATAGGGATGGTTCCGCTGGAGTTGTATCCACGCTCACGCCGCCCCTCTTTGATGCTTCTTGCTTTGGACCCAGATAAAGGATTTTGGTAAAATCTGAGGTCCCGAGTCCACAGAGACTCTCCCACTGACTTATCAGATCAATAAGCCTCAAAAACATGCCCATTCAGAATATAGTTGTTGTGAATTAAGGTTTCCCTCGGGGCTTTTGAGTAGCCGTAATGCTAAAAGAGCAGTCATGTAGTTTCTTTGAAAGCATTACTTGTAAAAACTAATGGTTGCAACTGTAAAGGGATCTATAAAGTTTATCTTAAAATTTTTTGCATTTATTTATTTTGTTATTTGTGTGGTGGTGGCGGCAGTGCCGGCAGCGGCCAGTGGCAGTGGCAGCAGTGACCTTGTGCGCATGCGTGTGTTGCTAAACTGCCTAAATAGAGGTCGGAGGACAACCTGTGAGAATCTGTGCTCTCTGGCCACCGTGTGGGCTTCTGGGATTGAGCTCACTAACAGGTCATCAGGCTGAGCCATGTTGTGGGTTCAAAGTTTATCTCTGATTTTGTTTGGAATGTATCTGTACACGCTGTTGTCTCCTGCTCCTAAAGGAAAGATTATCAGTGCTTTTCTGGACTGTGCTCACAACTCTTAATTCATTTTATTTCCACAGTACACGGCCTAGAACCTCCAGACCTCTGTTAAATGGCAAATAAGACAGTGATTTGCTGGTGGAGGCAAGAAGAAGGCATTGGGGTCCCCTGGAAGCAGAATTACAGGAAGGCTGTATGTAAGCCGCCGTGTGGATGCTGGGAACCCAACTCTGGTCCTTTTCAAGGGCACCAAGTGCCTTGAACCTATGAGTCATTTCTCCAGTTTCAAGAATGGACTCTTAATGGAGAAACTGCTTTTAAGATTTAAAATTGATCCTAACACACACATACACACACACACACACACACACACACACACACACACTAACCAAGTTATACTGGTTAATGAAAGAAGTGGGAAGTGTAAATAGGATCTTTAATCTTCTCTTCACTTGTTTTTTGTTCATGTCTACGTCTAATCAGAACAAAGCTGACATGTAATTCTTGTTTTCCAGCTTCCCTTGTAATCCACCGGAAAGCTTTTCTGTGTATATACTTCTAATAGCTGGAAGTTCTGAACACTGGCGAGGGTGGCGTCAGAGAACAGTAGTACAGAAGAGGCCGTTCTTAAATTTTGTTCTTTTCCGTCAGGTTCCCCCCTTTTCTCACTTACCCTAACCAGGTGGAGATAAGTTCCAGCCTTTGTCAGCAGGAACCTCGGCAGCTGCTGGAAGCTGCGAGCCTGAGCCATGCTATGGGGGGAATCCATGTTCCTTGTCTCACTTTCATTCACCCTTGCTGTAGAATATATTTCCCTCCATACATGACAATATTGTGTTCAATTCTAGCCCACATGTGGGCTACATGCCTTGGGGCAAGTGGTTAAGCCTCACCTGCCTTCAATTTCTCTCTCTCTCTCTCTCTCTCTCTCTCACACACACACACACACACACACAGAGAGAGAGAGAGAGAGAGAGAGAGAGAGAGAGAGAGAGAGGGAGAGAGAGACTGCTTTGATATATTGTAAAAAGTCATAGAGTGTGTGTTCAATAATACTGCTTGAATGGGTTAAATTTTTTTTTTTTGAGTCTCTTGTCTGAGAACACTAGGAGTGTCTAAAGTAGACATCACTTCTAAAATATGCCGGCCAAGCATAAACTCTGGGTGCTTTCACCCCAGGAAGGAGTACCCTTAGGTGAATCGTTCTACCCTCCAGCAGGCCCTGAAGGTGCGATGTTGCCTTCCTCTCTGTTTTTCTAATCAGATCTCATGAGGAAGCCCACTATGTACAACAGACAGGTGGAGACTCCGGGGCTAAGCTTGGATGAGATGCTCTGAGCATCAGAGCATGATGCAGGACCATTCCTGCCTACCTCGTGGTCTCTGACCTCCAGTGAGATCAAGAGAGAAGTAACCTGGAGCCCTATAAATCTGTGACATTTTTATGATACGGTTAGATGAATAGGAGAATGCTGTGCAGGTAATTAATCTATCTGTCTCACCTCTCTTCCCCAGTCCCTTACTCAACACCTAACCTTGGTTCTGTGAATTGTAGCTTGGTTATTATTGCCGGAACAGCTGATATCTACATATAAGTGTCTTTCTGGGTCTGTTTTACCTCACTCAGGATAATTTTCTCAAGTTCCACTCATTTACCTGTGAATTTTATTTCTTCTTTTTAATGGCTAATACACCATTGTATAAAGTACCCCAATTTCTTTATCCATTCTTCTGTTGAGGAACATCTAGGTTGCTAATGTATTTGGCTATTATGAATAAAGCAGCAATGGCCATGGTTGGACAAGCGTCTCTGTGATAGGATGAAGCATCCTTTGGATATATGTCCAAAACGTGTGTAGCTGGATTTCAAGGTAGAAAGACTCCCATCTTCCTGAGAAACAGTCACACTGATTTCAACAGTGGGGATACACGTTTTCACTCCCACCAGCAATAGAGCAGTGCTCCCCTTACTCCACATCCTCACCAGTGTGAGCTGTCGCTGGTGGTATTGATCTTAGCCATTCTGACAGGTATCAGATGAAATCTCAAAGTAGTTTTCATTTTCATTTCCCTGATGACTGAGGATGTTCAACATCTCTTTAAGTGTTTCTGGGCCATTTAACTCTCCTCTTTTGAGAATTCTGTTTAGATCTGTACCCCATTTTTAACTGAGTTGTTTTCTTGATAATCTAGTTTTTTAAGTTTTTTATATAATTTGGACACAAGCCCTCTATCAGATATATTGTTGTTAAAAAAAAATCTTTTCCCGTTCTGTAGGCTGTTGTGTTGCTCAAAAAGGACAGTGTCCTCTGCCATGTGAGGCTTTTCAGTTTCAGGAAGTCCCATTTATTAATTGTTGATTTTAGTTTCTGTGCCAATACCAATAGTGTTCTGTTCAGAAAGACTTTTCCTGGACCAATGAGTGCAAGGCTCTGAGACTTCATTTTGGTTCCACTGAGCAACATACCTGTTTTTTTGTTTTTTGTTTTTTGTTTTTTTGTTTTGTTTTGTGTGTGTGTGTGTGTGTGTGTGTGTGTGTGTTAATACCATGCTGTTTTTATTACTATAACTTTATAGTACAAACTTGAAACTCCAGCAGTTCTTTTACTATTGAGGGTTGTTTTTAGGTATTTGTGTATGTGTGTGTGATGTTCCCATTTGAGGCTGAAATTAAATTGTCCTTTTAAGATCTGCGAAGAATTGTTGGGATTTTGATAAGGATTGCATTGAACATGTAGATTGCTTTTAGTGGGACATAAGTTTTGCTATGTTAATCTTACCAATTCATGAGCCTGGGAGATCTTTCCATCTTCTGATATCTTCTTCAATGCCTTAGTTTTTTTTTAAATAAAGATTTATTTATTATATGTAAGTACACTGTAGCTGTCTTCAGACACCCCAGAAGAGGGTGCCAGATCTCGTTACGGATGGTTGTGAGCCACCATGTGAATGCTGGGATTTGAACTTATCACCTTCGGAAGAGCAGTCGGGTGCTCTTACCCGCTGAGCCATCAGAAATTAAGAGTGCCAGCTGTTCTTCCAGAGTTCCTGAGTTCAATTCCCAGCAACCACATGGTGGTTCATAACCATCTACAATGAGATCTGGTGCCCTCTTCTGGCCTACAGGTATACATGCAGGCAAAACACTAATGCCTTTGTTTTTTTTTTTTTTTTTTTTTTTTTTTTTTTTTTTTTTTTTTTTTTTTGGTTTTTCGAGACAGGGTTTCTCTGTAGCCTTGGCTGTCCTGGAACTCACTCTGTAGACCAGGCTGGCCTCGAACTCAGAAATCCGCCTGCCTCTGCCTCCCGAGTGACCTTTGTTTTTAATTATACAAATCTTTCACTAGCTTGGTTGGAGTTACTCTAAGATGTTTCGTATATTTGAGGCTATCGTGAAAGGTGTTATTTCCCTGATTGCTTTCTCAGTCCATTTGTCATTTGTATAGAGAAGGGCTACTTATCTTTGTGAGTTAATTTTGTATCCAGCTACTTTGCTGAAAGTGTTTACCAGCTGTTGGAGTTACTCAGTGAAACTTTTAGGGTCACTTATATATACTTTCATATCATCTTCAAATAATGATGCTTTGACTTCTTCCTTTCCAATCTGTATCCCCTTGATCTCCTTCAGTTGTGTTATTGCTCTAGCTAAGATTTCAAGTACTAAAATGAATGTGGTTTGGGTATCAGGGTAGCCATGACCCCATAAAATGAATTTGGTAATTTTTCTTTTGCTTCTATTTTGTGCAATAATTTGAGGAGTATTGGCATTAACTCTTCTTTGAAAGTCTGGTAGAATTCTGTACTAAAGTCATCTAGCTCTGTTTCTTTGTTGTTTTCTTTTGGTTTTTGTTTTTTGTTAGGAGACTTTTACTTACTGCTTCTATTTTACTAGGGTTATGGGGTCTATTTAAATTGCTTATCTGATCTTGATTTAACTTTGGTACGTGTTATGTATTGAGAAAATTGTCCATTTCTTTTAGATTTTCCCAGTTGGGTGAAGGGCAAGTTTTAAAGTCCACCGTTATGGGTCTCTGGCTCCCCTTGGGGTTTGCGGCTAGCTCCACTTCTCCTTCTCCTTTTCTTTTCTTTTTCTTTCTGAAAGATTTATTTATTTATTATATTTAAATACACTATAGCTGTCTTCAGACACACCAGAAGAGGGCGGGCATCAGATCTCATTACAGATGGTTGTGAGCCACCATGTGGTTGCTGGGAATTGAACTCAGGACCTCCTGAAGAGCAGTCAGTGCTCTTAACCACTGAGCCATCTCTCCAGCCCCACTTCTCATTTTCTTAGTTTCGATATTCTCTCTGCTTTTTAGCTACTTCGGATAAGGTTTTGTCAATCTTACTGATTTTCTCAATGAACCAATTCTTCGTGTCATTTATTCTTTGAATTGCACATTTCTAGCTTTTTGTTGTTTTTGGTTATGATTTCTTCTTTTTGTTGTAGGGCTTTCAAGTATGCTTATAAGTTGTTGATTGAGATTGCTCTCTCTCTCTCTCTCTCTCTCTCTCTCTCTCTCTCTCTCTCTCTCCCTCTCTCCTCTCCCCACTCGAACTTTCCTCTTATAACTACCTTCATTGTGTCCCCTAAGTCTAGATATGTTGTATTTTCATTTATATTCAACTCTAGAAAGTCTTTAATTTCTATCTTAATTTCCATCTTGATCCCCCCCCCTTTTTTATTCAGTAGAGAGTTGTTCAGTTTCCATGAGTTTGTAAGCTTTCTGTTGATTCTGTTGTTGTTAATATCCAGCTTTAACCCATGATGGTCAGATAGGATGCATGGGTATTGTTTTAATTTTCTTGTATCTGTTGAGACTTATTTTGTGTCCAAGTATTTCATCAATTTTGGAGAAAATTCCGTGAGGTACTAAGACAAAGGTATATTCTTTTGTTTTGGGGTGAAATGTTCTGTAAATCTGTTAGGTCCATTTAGTCAATAATGTCTGTTAGCTCCTGTATTTCCCTGTTTAGCTTTTGCCTGTATGATCTGTCTATTGTTAAGAGTGTGGTACTGAAGTCCCTCACTCTCAGTATGCAAGGGTTAATATGTGATTTAAGCTGTAGTAGTGTTTCTTTATGAACTTTGATGCCCTGTGTTTGGAGCATGGATGTTGAAAATTGTTATACCACCTTGGTGGGTCTTTCTTTAGCTTATTGTTAGTGTCCTTCCCCATCTATTCTATTAGTTTAGGTTTGCTCTATTTTGCCAGATATTAAAATGGCTACACCAGCTTGCTTCTTAGATTCGTTTCCTTGAAATATCTCTTTCCATCCTTTCACCCCAAGGTGATGTCTATTTCTTAGAAAGAGCAGAAGGATGAATCCTGTTTTTGCATTTATTCTGTTACTCTGTGTCTTTCTGTTGGGGAATTGGGACCACCAGTGTTGAAAAATTCTAATGAACAGTATTTATTGATTCCTAATATTGTTGTTGTTTGTTGTTGTTGTTGTTGGTGGTGTGTGTGTTTCCCCTCTTTTGACTTATGGGTCACCACACTGTCCTCTGTACGTGTCTGTGTCCACCCAGATCTTGTATCCTATAAGTACCCTATAAGTAAGGATATGAGTTCTTTTGAGTTATGGTTCTCCTTGGCTGTGTCATTTTCACAGATCACCTCTGTTTGGATTCTATATTCAAATAAAGTGACAATGAGGTCCTGAGGGTTGACCTTCATCATATGATGTTGGAAATAACTCTGTTCAAACCATAGTAGGTAGCAACCGCTGTACTCTAGTTGAGTATCCTAGCTGTCTAGCTTTCCTTACCCCACTAGCAAAGGCCATGTAGGGGATGATACTTCTGCCTTGTGAGGATATAAATATTTCACTCCTTCTCATCAGTGAAACCCACAAGGGGAGATTGGACCCCCAGCTGTACCCCACTCCCCGTTAGGATAGCATCAAAGGATGCACAACAAAAGATCTCAAATAGAGTAAGATCCCCACCAGTGCACAATGGTAGCACGGAGGCCACGCTGCAGCAGCAGCAGCAGCAGCAGCAGCAGCAGCAGCAGCAGCAGCAGCAACAATAACAGCTATACAACTGTAGGGTTGGTCACAGCATTCATATGAGGTCAGTCTGAGCTGCTAGTGTGGATCTTGAGTCTGAATTGCCATGGTGAGACCTTCTGAAATACAGAAAAGGAAGTAAACAGGAGAAAGAAATAAAGGAAAGAAGAAAGGAAGGAAGGAAGGAAGGAAGGAAGGAAGGAAGGAAGGAAGGAAGGAAAGAAGGAAGGAAGGAAGAAAGGAGGAAGAAAGGAAGGGAAACACTAAAGTTAAGAAAGGCAAGAAGCTGAGAGAGGAAGCAGAATATTCCTAGTTTTTCTTCATGTGCTGACAGAATCACGATGTCACCTCTCTTCCTCTGCTGGTATGATATCAAAATGGCTTGTTAATTCAGATGATTTAAACAAAGTCTAGGGTTTTATGCTATGCAAAATATCCAGCTAGCAATAAAAGTTATTCGTAGTAAAATTGTAAACCTCTCAGGTTACATGAGAGAAGACGACACCACAGTAGTGACTCTGAGGGTTGAGCTCTCTAGCGAGTATCCCAAAGCAGATACCATGAAAATACTTCAGTTAACACCTGTGAACATGCCTCAAACATAGTCAAATGTGGAACAGTTAATTGAGGAAACAGGATGTATCAATGCAGATAAACCAACTAAAACCTTTAGAACTAAACGCTAAGGTATAAGTAATTAAAAACTCAATGGATAGGCTTAATAGAAGAAAAAAGAAGGAAGACAGAGGAGTCAATACACTTTCGGGAAAAACAAACAAACAAACAAACAAACAAACACAGCAGACATTATTCAACCAGAAAAACAGACTGAAGACTTGGGAAAAAGCTTCAAAGACATTTGAGAGAATAGGAGACAATCTGACATTCAAGACACTAAAGTTCTAGAAGTTCTAGAATAAAAATGAAGCTTAATAAATAATCAGACTGCCAGGTTGGGCAAAAGGCAGAAATCTGCAGGCATGTACAGCTGATATGAATGGGACAAGGCAAAGACATCAACACTGGGACACAGAAAATGGAAACAGTTAAGGAAAAATGAAAACATTGAACACAGAGATGAATGATGGGTATGAGAGGGCAAGATGTTTGTCACAAACCATGGAGACAGGAATGAAATGGCATGGGATTGTTTAAGTCCTGAAAGAGCAGCAGCCAATGCCATTCTACTTCTACTGAAAAGATCCTCCAGGAACAAAGAGGCGAGCTGTGATAGTTTCAGAATGAGAAAGACTGAGAGAATGTGTTGTTCATCTAGAAGAGTCTTCTGAGTAGAGATGAAATAAAGAAAAGAAGGAACATTAGAATAATGGGAAGAAAGATGAGATTAGGGAAAAATAGATGTGGGTTTCATCTAGGCTTTGAATTTTCTAATTATGTTGGATTATTGAAGTGGAGAGTTGAACCAATGTTCAGTGATTCTCAATCAATGGAGGGGTTTATTCTTTTTCTTTCTTCCTTTTTAAAAGATGGCAGGCTAAAGGAATTCAGAAAGCCATAAGTTTTTCTAAGGTTTACTTGAGCTTGTAAGAGGACACTCTCAGTAGACTGGGATAAACTATGCTGTGCATAGACTAAGACTGCTGGCTTACTGTGTAAAAAATACTATAGAGAAAGATAAACTTCAAAAGGGAAATGGTGTCAAAACCTATGGAAAAATTAAAAAACAACTCTAAAATTTGTTCAGTAACTTACAGGTGAAATAAAACAACAAGACAAACAGAAAAATGACCCAGAGGGAAAAATAGGAAAAAGAAAATATAAGACCAAGTCTGAGCATGCCAACGTTTATATTAAATATAAATAGATTAAATATACAGGTAAAAGACAGAGACTGGCAGAGTTGAATTTGAAAATATGCTTTACCTGACTGTATGACATCTAGAAGAAACTTATTGGCATATGATACAGGCAAGATGAAAGTAACAGGATGAGAAAAGATTCATAGTATGAATACAAATCAAATGACTAAGTAATATGAGATATAATTGATACTTGATAGAGAGATGGGGGAGGCTACAAAATGATAAAAGTAAGACCTGACATTTCTCAGTGTTTATGTAACAAACAACCCAGCTGTAGGGTGATGGGACAGAAAGGAGAAGTAGATATGCTGACAGTGACCATTGGAGAAATCAATACCTTTCCTGGAACATGCCTAAGACAGCAGGAGTGCAGAAGACACAGCAAACACCGCTAACCAATAGGCTTTGATTGCCATTATAGAGCGCTACCAAGTGATAATAGAGTACTCATGCTTTCTAAGCACCCCTGGAAGAGATGTCAGGATGGACCATGTTCTGGGCCACACCTCAACAGATGCAAACGAGTTAATTCAGAGAATATTGTTTGCTCATGTGAAATCAGGAGAAGTCAGTGACTTGACAGACAGCTGTCAGGAAGTTCACTGAACACTTGGAAACTAGGCCACACCATTTGAATGAACCTATATTAGTAACTACAGGGAAACGAGTGGACACAGAACTGTAACCACCACAGCCGAGCCCATAGCTAAGGCAATTCTGAGAGGCAAAGTTATAGTATTAAATGCTTATATTGTTATAAAAAGATGGAGTTTCAATGACTTGAGTTCTCACTTCAATGGACTGGAAAAAGAAGCCTAAGATAAACCCAAAGCCAAAAGGAAATAATAAAGATTTGAGAAAAAAAATCAATGCAACAAAAAGCAGTAAAGTAGAGAAAATCAATACAACAAAAAACTGCTTCATTGAGAAAAATCAATAAAATCAACGAAATTCCAACGTGACAGATGAAGGAAGAACGAGAGAATACACAAATTAGTAATATCTAAGGAGAGGCAGGGTTATCCCCGTGTCCCATAGACATCAAAATGATAAGAAGAAAATCGTAGAAAGAATTTTATACACACAAATTTGGCAACAAACTGCTAAATCTCATCATAAAACAGGTAATCCAGATAGTTTTTTAACTTAAGAAAACTGAATTTATGATTTTTTTCCTTTTCAGGCTCTGATAGTTTCACGTTATAATTTTATGAAAATATATGAGGGATTAACTCCAATTCTCTATAAACGCTTTAAATCTAGAAAAGGAAAGCAGTGATAATGAGTCAGGGGTGTCCTGGTAGCCAGTCCCTGAAGCAGGGAGAAGGAAAATTACAGCTTAGCATTGCTCATGAACAGAGATACCAAGCAAATGCAGGCAGACAAGTAGATTCATATACACAAACCATCCTAAGGACATAGGATAAATATTTAAAGTGAAGTATGATCTGTAATATTAATAGGTTAGAGAAAAATATTATGATCAATCCATGTCCCTGGCATGTTAGCAAATTCAATACATATTCATGATTTAAAAAAACCAGTCTGATACACCTCTGAAGCGTGAGGAGCATCTTCTGGTAATAGCCATATGAGATTGACAGCTATCTCATGTGGAAAGACCGAATGCTTTCCCCATCGTCAGGAGCAAGGCAAGGATGCTGATGCGGCCAATGATCTGGTACCCAAATGTATGAAGATCGTTTAGAACTCCCCGGTACCAAAAAAGAGGCTCATTAAAATGGGCATTAAAATTTACTTCACCAAAGCTTAGACACAGATATGTTCAGTGTTGTTTGGAAAGGCAGTTTAGGAATTGCCAATTAAAAAGACAGTGAGCTACCTCTACACATCTAGGGCTAAAATCTTAAATGGATAACTCTAAATGCTGACACAAAAGAATAGAACACCAGGACCTCCTTCCCATTTGCTTTTTGATAGGAATGCAGAAGGTACCAGTAGTCTGAAGGATGATTGGTGGGCTTTTTTTGTTGTTTGTTTTTTCTCCAAAACTAAACATAGTCTTGTCGCACAATCCAGCAATCACATGACAAGTGAGTTGAAAACTCATACTTCTACAAAAACTCACCCATGCACAGTTACAGCAGGAGTACTCTTGATTATCTAAACTTGTGTGTAACCTCAATTAGAAAGTGGAGAGTTAAATAAACTGTGGTACCTCCATATAATGAACACTATCAATAACTGTAATAGAAAATGGAGCCTTCGCAATATAATTTATTTTTATTTTATGTGCATTGGTGTTTTGCCTGCCTGTACATCTGTGAGGGGGATGACAGATCTTGGAGTTACAGATAGCCGTGAGCTCCTGTGTAGATGCTGGAAATTGAACACCGGTTCTCTGGAAGAACATTCAGTGCTCTTAACTGCTGAGATACATCTCCAACCCCAAGCCTTCAAGCTATAAGAAGACAAAAGAAACTTTAAACATGCATTGCTGAGTGAGAGAGATTGATCTAAAGAGACAATTAGCATATAATTCAATAATGTGACATTCTGGGAAAGGAAAGGCTTGAAGGGTGAAGAATGTAAGCTAGGCTGGGGGAGTGAGGGAGGAAGGGGGGATGAATGGCTGGACGATGTAGGGTTTAAGGGTACAGAAATTATTGTAATGGTGGATATATTGCTTGAAAATCAACCCACTGCAGGTACATCACAAAGAGTGTATGCTAGTGTAGATTGCAGACTTCGGTTAACATGTCAGTATTGGCTCATTCACGGTAACAATGTAGTATAACACTAGCGTTAGTGCATAAAGTGCTAACATAACAAGACTAGTGCGGCAGCAGAGGAGTCAGCTAAGGGGATATAGGAGAGCTCTGTAGTTTTGCTCACTCCCTGCAACACCCACAACTTCTCAAAGAGTCATTCAGTAGGGCTGAGGATAGAGTACATTAGAGTACTTGCCTCAGATGCATAAAACTCTGGGTTTGAGGCCTACTATTACAATAATAACAAAAACCATCTATTAGTAATTTATAAAAACATATATAGGTAGACATCTGATAGGAAATGTGGAGCTTACATGCCCAAAACTCTAGAATGTTGATGAAGGAAACCAAAGATCTAAATAAATAGAGAGATATACCATGTTCATGGATTCAAAGACTTGACATAGGAAAGCCATCGGCCATCCTGAGGTTGATAATAAAATATGTTTAATCCAGTCACTTTAAAACTTCAGCAATATTTTTCTTACTAAAGATGAATTTTCATAAATGTACTTGATTAGGTAAGAGAACTAGAAGAGCTAGCTAGGCCTGCTGGGAAGAATCAGTAGAGTTGATGTCATCACAGCTGTGATGACAAGAACAGAGCGCTGTCCACACTCATTGGGTCAATGTCAACTTTTGGATCAGCAGTTATATAAGATGAGAGAAACTCAGCCAAGCCTTCCTGAGACCTCTCTGTTCTGCCTTGTGGTTTCCTTTTGAATGTGTGAATAGGTCATAGTTAATGGCTCAGTGTTTTGAGGTGATGGAAATTTTGGCTGTGGTTATGTCCTCATGGGCATACACCTGCCGTCCCCTCCAACTGCACTGCCATTGTGCCAGTCATCTGTGAGTCATCTGTGAACTGCCATTATTGTCCTCTGGGTTCTCTCAGCATGCATGCTAAGGACATGTGGACCTTTATGTGACTTGCCTCAAATTTCTGTTTGTTGCCCCTAGTTATAATAATTGATGACTTTCCTCTGAGACCAGAACAGACTCTGGGGAGAACCAGATTGCTTTGTAACCATGTATACTATGAAAAAGTGTGTGTTTGTGTGTGTGTGCATAAGCATATATTAGGGTACGTGCATGCAGGTATGCATGTGCATATGGAGGCTTTAGTGCTGGCCTTAGGAGCCACCCCTCTTGTATTTTGAGACAGTGTCTCTCAGACCTGGACAAGGCTATCTGACCAGTGAGCCTGCTAGGAGCTTCTCTTTCTGGCTCCCATGCTCTGTTACAGGTGTGCAGCACCATATTGGCTTTCAGTTGAACATCAGAAACTAAACTTGGGTCTTCATGCTTGCATGACGAGCAATTTGTGGATCATGCACTCTCTGGAGCTCTAGTTCTTAAAGCATTAAGAAGGTGATGTGCTCTCTGCCTGGGCCTCTACATGCATTGTGTCATTAATCTTCCACTAACTAAAACTTCCATTAGACATGATGGCATTCAAGCCTAGATTTAAAGGAATGAGAGATACTTCATCCTGGGTGGGAAGAGGTGAACTGTCTTACACACAGGGTGTGGGGAATTTGTTCCCTCTTGGCAACATTCTTGTATTGCACCATGAGCGGAGTCCTGGACATGGCCTCCGCACTGGATTTCAGATGCAGTTACATCATCGAGATGCTCAGCCACGCTGTACGGCTCTCTGATGGACCTGGCTCCTCCATCACTCAATTGTCTATTCAGGCAAACATCAAATATATTTAGCAGTGTGCCATTTATGAAGCGATTATCTTTTGGCTGTAAACCCAACTTTACATATCCTGTTTCACGATTCTAGGGCAGGCGCTCTCTGCAAGGCCCATTTTTGCTTTGCCAGCGAGTTTCTCTATATATTCTGCCACTGGGGACCCCAGAGGGATGTGGAAGGGCTAGAGGAAGAAGTAATGTACTCCCCCGATGCTTTGCTTCTGGTGAACTTCCTGCAACTCTTCTTCCCCCATGACTATCATCTCACTGCCATGGTGTAACTGTCCAGGGATGCACCTTTCTGCAATCGCAATAAATCCATTTTGCATTTTGATGACATCTTCGGAAGCAGCTTCATGGTGCCCCACTTTAGTACACTGAGGTTGTCCATCTAAGACTCTCTCTTTAAAGCCCCAGAGTTAGCCTTTTCTCCAAACTCCTCACTCTCATGATCCCAGTCTTTTCAATGTATTCTCCCTCCCGGCCCCAGAGTAGATAATATATGTTTGATAGACTGGAATTGTTTTTCTCTTTAGTTAGCTGGTTAACAGCTCTTCATGCCCTGTTGACAATTCTTTCTTCCTTTTTGCATATTGAGATGCTCAGCCGTGTTGTATGATTCTCTGTGATGGACCTGGTTCCTCCATTACTGGCTTGTCCATTCTGGCAAACATGACTGTATTTAGTAGTGTGCTATTTATGAAGCCATTATCTTTTGGCTGTAAACCCAACTTTATGCATCCTGCTTCATGTTTCTTCATGATTTCCTTTATCTCTATATTCACTGGTGTTGTTCCCGTCCTTCAGCTGGACCTTGAGTAATTCACCCAGGGAAAAGGAAGAGGAGAACAGGAAGTGGGCTTGAGTTAGGCAAGGCAGCACTGTTTCCTGTCCCCATCAGTCATCTGATCCCAAATCCCAAAATGTTTGAAGCTTCAAAACCTATTTTATTAAGCCAGCATGAGGTCTTGATAGCAAGATCTCACCAGGACAAAGAAATGGGGAAAAAATGAAAAAGAAAAAAAGAAAAATTAAAGGCCATTTTTTCTAAAAATACAGATGCAAAGTCAAAAACAAGCCACCAGCAAACCAAACAGTCATAGTTTGATACGCTATCTGAAGGGCTACAGGTAAATATTTGGTTGCCATTGAAAACTACATCTTGTACCCTTTCCTCTCTCTATCATTTCTGCCTGCTATGAGTCAAACAGCGTTTCTCCACCAGGCCTTTCCACCATGATGTTTTTGCTTTGCCACAGATCTCAGAACAATGGACCCACCCAGCCATGGACGAGAACTCTCTCTTCCCTTCTGTGACATTCTTAGATGCCCTAACACAATTCTAGGTACTTGTTTACTTACTGATTGATTTGATTTTTTTTCTTTTTTATTGGATATTTTCTTTATTTACATTTCAAATATTATCCCCTTTCCTGGTTTCCCTGCCTCCTGGAAACCCCCATCCCATCCTCCCTCCCCCTGCTTCTATTCAGGTGTTCCTCCACCCACCCGTCCACTCCCTGCCCTTGGTTCCCCTACACTCTTCTATACCTATTATCCTTAGGTTTGATCTTCTCATTGTGTCCTGGATTTCCTAGATGTTTTGGGCTAGGAGCTTTTTGCATTTTGCATTTTCTTTGACTTTTGTGTCAATGTTTTCTGTGGTATCTTCTGCCCCAGAGATTCTCTCTTCTATCTCTTGTATTCTGTTGTTGATGCTTGCATCTATGACTCCTGTTCTCTTTCCTGGGTTTTCTAACTCCAGGTTTCCCAGGTTTAATAACTCCCTTTGTGATTTCTTTATTGTTTCTATTTCTATTTTTAGATCTCGAATGGTTTTGTTCATTTACTTCTCCTGTTAGATTGTGTTTTCCTGTAATTCTTTAAGGGATTTTTGTGTTTCCTATTTAAGGGCTTCTACCCGTTTACCTGTGTTCTTCTGTATTACTTTAAGGGAGTTATTTATGTCCTTCTTGAAGTCCTCTATCATCATCATGAGAAGTGATTTTTTTAGATCTGAGTCTTGCTTTTCCCGTGTGATGGTGTATCCAGGACTTGCTATAGTGGGAGAATTGGATTCTGATGATGCCAAGTAACCTTGGTTTCTGTTGCTTATATTCTTATGCTTGCCTCCCAGCATCTGATTATCTCTAGTGCTACCTGCCCTTGCTATATCTGATTGGAGTCTGTTCTTCCTGTAATTCTGGTTGTGTCAGAACTCCTCAGAGTCCAGGTGTCTCTGTGATCCTGAGATTCTGGATGTGTCAGAGTTTCTGGGAGTCAAGTTGCCTCTGGGACCCTGAGAACCTGGTTTGACCAGGCTTCTGGGCTCCTGGGCTCCTGGGCTCCTGGGCTCCTGGGCTCCTGGGCTCCTGTGATCCTGCGTGTGCTAGAGCGCCTGGGAGTGGAGCCTCCCCTGGGTGCTGTGGGACTGGCTACAGAGTTTGTACCCAAGGTGGATTTATTTGATTTATAATTGCTTTTTGAGATAGGGTATTATGTATCGCAGGCTAGCCTTGAAAGTGTTATGTAGCCAAGGATGACCCTAAGCTTTACAGACATTTCTCACCAAACCCTGTTTGAAGAGATGAGGATGATCCCAGGGACCCATTGTGCTGAGCAAGCAACCTAACACCTCAACTATATACTCTGCTCAGTTATAGCATTTCACACAGTGACTATTACTTAATGACTTGGGCTTGTCCTAGGATACATGTCAGTTTAATTAGAAAACCAGTTAATGTATAATTTACTGATTATTCCATTATTCCAGTATTACTATTGACATACTGAGATTGACCCTGTATCCTTCGGTATGCCAGGCAAGTGCTCTATCAAATGAGCTATGAACATATCTCTTTTTATTTTGAGATAGGTTCTTTTCAAGTCTCTGGGAAGGTCTTCAACTTGGCATCCTCCTGCCTCAGCCTCCTAGTAGCCAAGACCATAGGCATGCACTATAGTATAAGTTAAGCAATATTAGGCTTATATATAATTATTTAATGAAGAAAAATTATATGATCATGTTTTGTAGATTCAAGTACATTTTTTGACAAAGGTCAGGAATGTAAGTTAGAAAGAAAATTCTTTGTGAGTGATCTCATTAGTATGTAACAACATACAAAATAAACATAATTCTTACCACAAAAATAATGGGGAAATAGTTACTTTTAAGAAATCATCTCCTTCAACTCTATTCCCTAGTACTGAGAATTTTAGTGTAGCATTGTAGGAAAAGGCAGAAAAAAATCTAAAAGAATTGTAAAGGGATAGGGAAAGTTATTTTCACAGATGATCTGATTGAAAGTTTAGATGATGGAAAAGAATCATTGGACAAATTATTAAAATCTAGTAAGGTTTTTTTAGAAGCAGAATATATACAGAAAAATGGACTGTGTATCTATAAACCAGTAACAAGTAGAAAGCAAATTTTTTTTTTTAAAAAGGCAAGTTTCAAGAGTATGAAAATAGGAAAAACTCAGGAATGAAATAGCTTTACGTTCTCAGATATCTGAAATGACCATAAACTCCCATGTGGTCCTGGCTTGAAAAGAAGAAATATACATTTGTAGAAGTATGAAGAGGAGCAGTTTCGAGAGTTTTTAAAGGAAATACATTGGGGAATATGTTACTGTCTATCAGGGCACATCATTGGGCCAACAGGTACTCATCCACTCATAGACTAATAGGATGCAATAGACGACAGAGAAGCACAAGTCTGTCCTTAATGGGTTCATCAACGGGGAAGGGAATGGCTTTTTTTTAACAAGTGGTGACAAATGTCTGTCCATATGAAAGAAGAAATGAGATGGGAAATGGGCGGGGCTGGGAGTGTAGCTCAGTGTACCTAGGATGTGCAAGGCTCTATGTTCAGTCCCCATCACTGAAAAGAAAGGAGGAGTATAAAGAAAAACCTCCATCAAGGGGGGAGGATATTTTCAGTAGACACAACTGGCCAAAGAGTAGTGTCCAAAACTCAGGATAGATGTGAATTCTGGAGCCAAAGTGCAAGACAACAAAACCAATCAGCCAGGAAATATATGAACTATTTGACTTTCCTCCCATATAAACTAAAACAAGGGAATCAGAAAGCAGAACACCCCTATCTAGCCATGTTCTTACAAGTCGGTAGAGCTGAAACATGCTGGGAAATTTGCTAAAGAGAATGTCAATTGGACAACCATTGAGGAAAAGTTGGGGCTGACTTGGTAGAGCTTAGTTTAGCATGCTTGTGTATTACTACACCGCATCTCCATATGTGGTTCCCATAACCAAAAGGAACCCTTGTGTGAGAGACACCAACAAGAATGTGCCTAGTAGCACTGTTTGTAATAGCCTTACACTAGAAATGCCCAAACCATTCCCCAGGAGTAGAAATAGATCAATTCATGATGGGTAAATTCATGCAATTGAATACCACACAGTAATAAAAATGAATGTGCCTCAGCTATACATGTCATAATGAGCTTTCTTATGTTGGTGTGAGTGTGTGGCATTGTGTATTAAGTAGTGTGTGTGTTTGTGCATGTGGGTATGTAGGCCTACATATATAAGCCTGAGATTGATGCTGCCTACCTATCTATCTGTTGTTGATGACTTTCTACCTTTATTTTTGAGACAGGAATTCTCTCTCATCGAACCTGAAGCTCACTGATCTGGATAGGTTGGCTGACACAATGAGTTTCAGGGATCCCCTTGTCTCCAACCCACCAAAGCTGAGAATAGAAGGAAATGCCTCCATACTGGGCTTTTTTATGTGGGTTCTGTGTGTCTGAACGTGGATGTTTGTGTTTGTGTGTCTGAACGTGGATGTTTGTGTTTGTGTGTCTGAACGTGGATGTTTGTGTTTGTGTGTCTGAACGTGGATGTTTGTGTTTGTGTGTCTGAACGTGGATGTTTGTGTTTGTGTGTCTGAACGTGGATATTTGTGTTTGTGGTACCACCCTACTACTGAGTCATCTCTCCTACTCTGGAGAGATGTTGAAAAACCACCGAAGAATCATGAATCCATTAGCACAAAACAGGCAAAAGTGATGTCTTATTGGTGTAAGGATTAAGAAAATTCTGTGACAGAAACACACAAGTAGGGCTAGTTCATAAACAAAAGAGTAGACATTACTTGTAAGGTTTTAAGCATGATGGAATCACAGAGAAGCCACAGAGATGCTGGGTGGGAGGCAGGTGTTTCTAAGGAGATGGCAGATTCGTCTTCTGAACCTTCCTGGAGGTTCCACTGTATATGCCATATGACTTTTCTTTCAAGTATACATGTGTGGTTTAGACTATTCTGAATATGTGACATAGCCCCACTTAAGACATACAAGGATGTACATCACATTTCTATTTCTCTTATTCTAATATAGAAATGACATGAAGACTGTGGCTATAGGAGCCTCAAAATGTTGCACTTTTCAAAACTTGCTTTCATTTACTATTTTTTCCAAAATAAGTAGTTTACTGTTTGTTTTGTACTCATATAAGACTTAGAGATGCTGAGTCAAAATATCTGAGCAGGACAACTTACGGGAGGAAGGAATGGCTTTGGCTCACTGGCTCAGAGGTTCTAGGCTGTCACCATGGAAGGGCCTGGGGGAGCCAAGCAGCTCACCTTACGGCTGCCAGGAAGCAGAGAGAGGATGTCTGGACAGGCTGGCTTTTCCCCATCATCCCCACTTTTTAGCACACCCAAGAGTTCAGGCTATGAGAGAAGGCTGCCCACATTTGGAATAGATCTTCCCCATCTAGTTAAACCTTCTGGAAACACGCTTACAGACATACGTGCGAGATTTGTCACTGTACCTTACTGAAAACTCATAAGGCACTGATTCAAAGCCAGTACTTTCTGTGGTTCTTAGTAGCCTATCACTTATGTGTGTGTGTGCATGTCTCTCTGTGTCTGGATTTGTGTGTGTGCATGTGAGTCTGGATGTATGTGTGTGTGTGTCTGCGTGTGTGTATGTGTGTATCTGGATGTATGTGTGTATGCCTGTGTGTCTCTGTGTGTGTCTGTATGTGTGTATGCGTGTGTGTCTGTGTGTTCATGTATGTCTGTTTGTCTCTGTGTGTGTCTGCATGTGTGTATGTGTGTATGTCTGTGTGTGCCTGTATTTATGTGTGTATGTGTGTGCCTGTATGTATGTGTGTATGTGTGTTTGTGTGTCTCTCTGTGTGTCTGCATGTGTGTATGTGTGTGTGTGCCTATATGTATGTATATGTGTCTGTGTGTCTCTGTGTGTTTCTGCATGTGTGTAAAATATGTGTCTGTGTGTGCATATGTGTCTGTGTTTCTCTCTGTGTGTCTGAATGTGTCTGTGTGTGTCTGTATGTATGTATGTGTGTCTGTGTGTATCTGGATATGTGTATGTGTCTGTTGTATGTCTGTATTATGAATGTGGTGTATATGTGCAGGAAGTATTAGATATCCACTGTCATATCCTTCGACCCGTCAATGTATTTTCTGAGACAGAGTTCTCTTAGTTGCATTGAACCACCAACTATGTGTGGCTGGATGACTGACCAGTGAACCCCAAGGATCTGACTGTCTGCCTGCCCAGTGATGCATGCTTCACCATGCCCATATTTTTATGTGGATTCTGGACCTCAGACTCAGGACCTCACGCTTGAGTGGCTGACACTTTACTGACCGAACAACCTTCTCAGCCCTTGGCCTGTGTATTTGTCACCTGGATTTTTGGCCATCACTGGAATCCCTAACTGTAACCCCTGGTTTTCGCTGGCGTGCTGGTGATCCAGAGTGACCCAGAATGGCCCTGGGGCTCACCCTGATGCTCATAACCTGGAGTGGACCCCCACCCCAGCTCTCATTTCATCATCTGCACTTTCCTCTGGGGAGCAGAGTCACCACTTAAAAAGGCAAAAGCAACAAAACAGAAATTATGCAAATTGGGTGGAAGGAAAGCTGTAGCCTCCTGTTGGAGGTAATTTCCTCATAATGAGTGTTGGAGGAAGCAGGAGAATGGCAAAGAAGAAGGTTAAAAAATATCAGAAGACTCTGTGTGTGTGTGTGTGTGTGTGTGTGTGTGTGTGTGTAATAAGCGTGTGGGGAAAGCAGATGCGCATTGTGGAAGTCATGTATAGAGGCAATAATCTGTGACAGAAAGATTTACATAATACTCTATCTGGGCGAGTTCCCCCATTCTAAAGAGATGGCAAAATGCAGACAGCAGGCCTGCCTGTAATGAATCTAAATCAGGTAATGATTTGCACTCTTAGATTATACCTCACTCCCGTCTAGCATCCATACTTGCCTAATGGACCCATTACAGCATAGAATCAGGAGGGCAGAAGTTATCTCGACATGTACGTGTGACATAAAGAAGAGGAGCCTTCGATAGTAGGATGCTGTTGACAGGCCCTATGGATTTGGGTCTCAGAAACCATGCCTACCTAAGTCTTGATGAGATGTTGTTTAACACACCCCTCAAGAGCTCTGGGTTTAAAGGGACATTGGTTCCTGCCTGAAAGGTACCTGTACCATCAGCCAAATCAGTTTGTAGATCAGTAAAGTCCCTTCTTCTTTAGATTGAGTGTCAGAATTCTTCCTCCTGGCCTGAGAAGGCAAACAAGAGCATGAGATGCTATATGTGGCCCAAGATAGCACATCACAATGGCGCAGAGGTGAGCGCTAACTGCTTTTCTTTAAATGTGTTAGCAGTTCTTACATCTTTATTCCTTAGTACCTCTCTTTGTTAGTCTACCAATGGCATTCAGAGGACTTGGGGTGTGTATCCCCTTCTGATATGTGTTAGGTTGGCCCTGGTCTTTTGTGTGCATATCTTCAGCTGATCTAGGGGGCAGTCGATACCCTGGACACCAGCATTCCCCCATCCCAGGTTTACAACTTCTGACTTTACTGTGCCGTAGCCAGGAGCCATTGTGGGGTCCTCATTAGATGCTTAATACCATGTTACTGAAGTTCCAATTAACCTGTAAATCTCAGTGTAATGTTTCCTGATAGCTAGACTCGTGGCTGGCTGCCATGATTGCCTTCAAGTACATTTCTCATGTATAGAAAGGGGAAGTAGGGTTTCCTCAAGAACTGTACATGTAACACATGATCCATTGCACGCACCTTTCCTGCTTTGAAGCCACCTGCAGAATAATGAACAGAAAGCAAACCGTGGGGCATGCTACAAGCGCAAGCACTGTCCCTTTTTCCCGTTGTCCCTTTCACATTGCCTTCAGATCATCAATATAGACAACAGAATGAAGTGTGCGAAGAAAAGAATTCACCCCAGTCAGCAAAGGAAAAAGGTGTTTTATTTGGCGACTGTGTCTGATTTGCTGAGGGGATAGCCTTCCTTTTGATGCCGGCCACCGTCAATTACTAATGCACATTTATGACCATAAAATGAAGATTTAGACTTCTTTTTAAAGAAAGGGAAATATGTGTGTATGCTCATTGTGTGGGAAACACACACACACACACACACACACACACACACACACATACACATTCATACAAAGGACAACGTAAGGGGCTGTCTCAAGGGCAGGCTATTACTTGGACCTGCTTAGAGGCTAAGGCTTTCTCAATGGGATTATACCCCCTCCCATAACCTATCAGTTGTCTGATCAGAAATTCATAACTCAGCTCAGCCACTGCTGCAGGCCTGCATTTAAATAGGCAAATGCCAGAGCCAGGCGCTGACATTCTCTCTGTCTCTCTCAATCTCTGTCTCCGCTCAGCCCTCCTTCAGATCTTATTGCCTCCCCCCCCACTCCCATTTTATTTTTAAAATTCCTCCTCATACCACCATCTTATATTAGGCATGAACTAACACGATAGGAAGTTATTAGAAATAGAGGAAGGATGGTGGCCAGAGAGGCAGGCGCCGTGGGGGTGGGGTGCAGAGAACGAGACAGGAGAAAATGGTGAATTGCTGCTGCTGTTGCGTGCTTGTAGAGACAGCAAAACCTGCCGGCTTCCTTTCTCTTCTTTATTTTGTATCTGGAAGGAGATATTTCAGGATTCATAGCTCAGCAGGAGTCCTTACCCAACGGGAAGATGTTTGTGTATGGAAAGTTTCTGTGGGTTCCATATTTTATTCCTTTTTTTTTCTGTGAGTCCGACAATGGAGAGAGTCCGTTTGCTCTCAGTCCTGGTGTCTTCCCGTTGAATGTCTTCCCACGGGCCGGATTCTATAGAGTTGTAACCTGCTGACATTTCAGTGTGGTCTGATAAAGCCGTAATTCAGGTTTCCCCCTTCCATCTTTTCTCCAATCTTCTCCCACCCCAGTGTATATAAATCAGAACTATCTTGAAGCTCATGTCCTACACTGGGAGGAAAAAAATCTGTTTAATTGATAACACCCTAACACTACTATCTATGGGACAGAGATGCTGAAAGCTAAGGGGCTGTTGTGTGCAGACGGACGGGTGGATGTGAATCACACTGCCGGGGCTCTGATGGAGATGAATTAAAGAAAGAAAGAAAGAAAGAAAGAAAGAAAGAAAGAAAGAAAGAGAGAGAGAAAGAAAACCACTGTGAGCCAAGTGCCGATTGTTCTGATCTGTCTCTAAAGAACGTGCTTAAACTGGTCCATCTTCACGCCATGTCATTACCTTCTAAACATATTGTGTGTTCCCCACCCCACTACCTTTCCCCTCCTCTGCTTTATAAAAATTTTTTTGTGTCTTTTAGAGACCGGGTCTTACTGTGTTGCTCAGGTTGGCCTGAACCTATCCTGGAGGGTGATTCTGAACATGTGATCCTCCTGCCTCGGCCTCTTAAAAGTGAGATGACAGGTGTGTACCAGCAAACCTGGAGATTCTCTGATGCTTTTTCAAGGCAAGAAAGGGAACCTGAACTTGGTATTTCATAATGATGCTTGCACTCGAGGGTTTTTTTTCCCCCTCATGGCTACCCGTAAAGGATCGCCTTTTGAATTTTGATATTTTTTATGCTTAGTTAAAAAGAAACACTAAGGTGTATTTATTTATTTTAAATCTCCACCAATTTACTGGCACTTAGACTTATTCCGGCGGTAAACTCCAAAGCAATTTTACCCGTATAGGAACAACATATGGTTACGGCAGACACCTTGTAACTTTTAACAACTACCCCAGCCTTAATAAAAACAAAAGCACACTATAATAATACTGTATCCTTTTCTGCCTGGGGAGGGAGCAGCTGTTGTGTGCCAGAAAGCATGCTAAATAGATTCCTCTTAAGAGTTACCAATTGTGTGAACTTACAGCTCCTATCATTGATTTTAGCTGGTGGAGGCTTTGATGTCTAGAAGCAAAGGCATCAGGAAGCTAATGTAGCTTTCTGGTCAGCATAGCAGCATTCCCTGTGAGGCTGTTTTGGTGGGAACCTGTAGGAACTTAACTCATGGAGTATTGGATCCATCATCATCTTTGGTCCAGGTAAGATGGTGAATTTCAATCCAAAGTTGTTACAGGCTCAAAGACATTGCCTTCCCTCTGGGATTTGCCTTGATGAGGAAGAAGGCCACTGTAGTTATTATCTGTAGCCTTCTATCCACTGGGTTAGGTCTGGTGAGTCTCCGGATCTTGCTTTCTTTTACAGGGGTTGACCTGTACGTTTCCGATAGGTCAAGTAATAACAACGGCTTCCTTGAGATGTAGTTCACGTACAATTTACCCATTTTAAGGACACATATCAGCGGCTCGGTCACAGAGCTGGGCAAGTGACATGGTATTGCTCACCATCCAACATAAGAAAACTCCCAGCCACTGACACTCAGACACCCTCAAACTCCAACTTCCTCCCTTGAGCTTCAAGCAATTGGCATTTTGCTTCCCATGTCTCTAGATTTGGCTACCTCGGGCATTTTTTCTTTTGGCAAGTGTTATCATATGCTAGTTGCCCTCTTTTCACCGACAGACCAGCCCTATTGTGTATCTCCTGTGGTCCCTGATATTTTTGAGAATTCAGAAAATGAAATGCTAGAGTGAATATCCTTTCTCATCTGAGCACCCCTTACATAAAGACATATTCTCCAGAACTATGCTTCATGTATTCCAGAAGATGCGCACAGGGGAGAAGCAGGCCAGGGGAGGAGCTGATGGGCTCTGCTCTCTGTTCTTTTCCTTGATGCCCTTTGGTGCAAGAAAAGACTGGGGGAGTCTTCATGATACCCTAAACAACAAATGTCTACCACCTTTTCTTCCTTTGATAATCCTGGATGCATAGTTAAATAAAAAATTTATTACTGGATTGGTGCAGTTGAGCTTAGGTTCAAAACATCCAAAAGAAATGGAAACCTGGAGGACTGGGGAGAGGGCACCAACCTGGGCATGTTCACATGTGCCTGGGGTGTGTGTGTGCTGGATATTCAAGATTGCCTTCAGGCCTGCACATGCATGCACATCCTACAAATACCCTCTATAAACATGCACACCCATGTACATTAACATAAGAAAGTAAAAATTACAAAGATAGTTTTATAGCTTACCTATGTTTCTATTTAAATTGCCTGCTCCATAGGCCCAGCATAGGTGGAAAATCTAATGAAGGCTCTTCAGAATTCCTTTTTTAAAAAGTTATTATTATTATTATTATTATTATTATTATTATTATTATTATTATTATATGTGTCTGTGTGTTTTGTATGTCTGTATGATTGTGTACCACCTGCATGCCTGGTGCTCATGGAGGCCAGAAGAAAATGCCTAATCCCCTGGTGCTGGAGTTACAGATGGTTGTAAGCTGTCACATGGGAGCTCCAAAATGAACCTGGGTCCTCTGGAAGAGCAGCCAGTGCTTTTTTTTTTTCCCCGAGATAGGGTTTCTCTGTGTAGCTCTGGCTGTCCTGGAACTCACTCTGTAGATCAGGCTGGCCTCGAATTCGGAAATCCGCCTGCCTCTGCCTCCCGAGTGCTGGGATTGAAGGCTGCGGCCAGTGCTTTTAACAACTGGAATATCTCTCAAGTTCCAGAAATTCTCTTTTAGACACCAGTGGTGGATGAATACAGGAAGAGCAGCAGGCAGCACTCCAGAGGTGTTGTTTGCGAAAGGGCCCATCCCTTTGCAGAGTGCCCATTGGTCATCTTTTCTCTCCTTTCATTTCCTGCCAGCTTCTGGTTTCGGTCCTTTAGCTGTAAAAGGTCAATACAGTCTACCTTACCTTGGTTAAGCGCTGTGTGCATTCATTCAGGCCTGCCTCCTAAGGCTCCGAACATCCTGACCAGAGAGCAGAGCATCCTGGCTCTTCCAATGAGCTTCCAGGATCCCTTTCTCTCTGGCTAGCTCAGTGGGTAGGTCTTAAGATCATTTTGAACACAGGTCTTTTGTTTCCTACTCCTGACTAGATGCTATTCTGGGTTTCCAGTAACACTCATGGGTGAGATGCCCAGGCTGAAACCTTGCCTTTTTCTCTCTGCCTTTATCCAGAGAGGAGCCACAGCACAATTCCGACCCATCTAGCTCTCAATTCACAGGGCTAGCAGAACCGAGGCAGAGAATACATAGCGTTTGTGTGGTTATTGTTTGTTTTCTTTTCTCTATTACTTCCTCCCATTTTGGTTGTTTTCTTTTGCACATATATTACTTTTTTTTCTTACCCTGGGAATCTTATTTTTATTTCAAGAGCAATGGAATTTGTCAGAAAGCCAATTTTACACACACAATGAATCTTTATCTCCATATTATTATAAGCAAGAAGTATGAGGGAATACATGGGACAGAAACCACAATAAATTTATTTCTCATTTTCAGCTGTAAGCCAGGGTCCAATTCTGTTGAGAGATTGATCAAAAAAGAAATACAGGGTTTTGCAGTGCTCTACTGGGGGTGGGCATAGGTCTGGGGTACCCAGTTGGTTCTGAGACCATGCTGCTCATATGTGTTTTGGTTTTGTTCCATGAGTTCTGGACTTGAGGTCAACCTGATTGCCCCTGGTTAAAAGCGTTCTTGGTGACCAGGGGCTTTTCTCAGTTCAAGAATAGTAAGCGTGTGGCAGGAGGCAGGGCACAACTTGAAGTTGACCTTACTCTGGGTCAGCAGGATCTTCTGGCCAGCATGGAGGAGTTGCTGATTCAGATACACCTAAGAGGGAAGGTCAAAGACACATGGGGGGGGGGGCTACAGAGAAGCCAGCAGAATGTTTTCAGCTCATCATACCGATTCACTGATTCACTTATTCTCTCTCCCTTCTTCCTCCTCTTCCTTTCCATCCCTTTGCTCTTGTTCCCTCTCTCCCCTCCCTCTCTTCCCCTCCCCTTCCCACCCTGTTTGTCTGTCTCTCTGTCTCTATGCATGTGTGTGTGTGTAACCCAAATGACAACTTTGGGTCTCATCCTCAGGTATGCCTACCATCCACCTCCTTTGAGACAGTGTCTCTCACTGAACCTGGAGCTTATCAATTAAGCTAGACTGAGTGACCGGTGAATGCTGGGAATTTTCCTGTCTCCACCCCAAGATACTGAGGTGGCAGACATGGAGCCGGTGCCTGGCTTTCTCTGTGGGGGGCTAGGATTTGAACTCAGGCCCTCTTGCTTTCACAGGAAGTACTTTAGCCCACAGAACCATCTCTGCAGCCCCTTGGTTTGTTTCTTGGCTCAACAGTACTTTCCACAACCTACTGAGGAAAAATCTAGAAATCAACGGAAGACTTGGTTAACTTGAGGGTGTGGTGCTTCCTAAAATCTAAGTGTTTATTCCCTGTGAATTTCTGGTACTTACATCAGCCACACTCTATCTAGCTTTGGTGTGTGTATCTTTGTGTCTTTACATGTGTTTACACGTGAATATATGGTCTTCTCAGCTCCTCTTCACCATGTTTTTTTTGAGACAGATTCTCTTGCCAAACTTGGAGTTTATTGACTCAACTAGACTATCTGGCCAGCAACAGTGAGGGATCCCGTTATCCCCCTGTCTCCCAAACTTCCCAGCTGCAGGCATGTACTGCTCTACCTAGTGCCTGAATCTGAACTCCGGTCCTCACACTTGGGCCGTGAGCGTGTTATTCCCGCTGAGCCATCTCCGCAGCCCTCCCTTGCTTTAGCTCTGATTTCTGCAATTCACAGTAACATCCACATTGAAGTCTTCATTTGACTTCATTTCCCTCCAAACTGCTCATAAAAGACACACTGGGGCAACTTTTTTCTTTTTTTCCTTTTCTTTTAAAAAAAAGGTACAATTAACACAGTGAGTTTATTATGTGTGTGTATTTCGGGAAGTCCCTGGTTAATTAACACTAGCGGCTTCTGGCCGTCTTTCTCGGGTAGCGTCTGTCTTTTGCTTTTCTCCTAGTCACTTCTCCTTTCCCCCACCTCCTTCATACCTAGTTCATTTCCTCCCTCCTTCTCACCAACACATTTCTTTGTTTACGCACGAAAACCAGTTGGCTTTCCACCTTACCCCTGGCTTTACTGACCTCTTATATAAGCAAGGCTTGTGAAAGGGTTGCCTCGTTAAAGATGGCTGTCTCCTTAACGCAAGCACTTTTGCATGTTATTAGAAGACTTGCTGCACAGCTCCACAAAGAACTGGGCCACTTAGGCAGTGGAAAATCCTGTCACTTTGTTTGCTCCTATCAGCGCTGGCGGATCCCCGTCATGATTCCCGGGATGGCTCAGCTTGTGGCGTTAACTATGGCATTTACGGTTTTTATATTGCACCTGCTCGCTGACTTTTAAATCAGCCCACTCTGTCCCTTTGAATTCTTAAAGAGAAAAAGTGAGGCAATTTCTCTTTCAAGATTGGGAAACAGGACAAGCTACTGAGAAGCAAAATAGAAGGAACTATAGCTAGAGATGGTTCCAGAAAAAAAAAAAGTGAGAAAGTGGTTTGGGGTCCTGGGAGGGAATAAATGTGTATATTGATGTACTATTATATGAGTAATTTCTCAGGCCAGTTATGAAGCTTTATAAACAAATAAGTGAATAAACCTCATAGATAATAAAACAGTGAGGAAAAGTTCGAGTTCGCTCAAAACCAATGTTTCGACGGCTTAAAGACAGAAAATGAAATTTCTGTGGAGTTTGATGATTGGCTGTACACAGTAGAGAAGTGGGCAACGTGTGGAGACCCTAAACCTTTCAAAGAGACGCCGTCGGGGCTCGAGAGGCAACTCAGCAGTTAAAGAAGGCCACTGGTCCTCGGCAAGGACCCTGATCCAGTCCCCAGCACACACGTGATGGTTCACAAACCTACTTAACTCCACTTGCAGGAGATACAATGCCTTTTCCTTTCCTCCGTGAGTACCAGGCACACGCATGGTACATATAGACACATGCAGGCAAACACTCATAAACATACAAAACCCGTTTTAAGAAGGCAGATACGGTCTCTTAGCTGCTAGTAGATTCTCGCCACAGAACAGCCACGTGACCCAGAAGGGTAGGAGCAGACAGGAAGGAGGATCAGGTGACTTGATAATGCATTAGGAGATTGATCCCTGTTCTTTGGATTTGATTGCAGCCATTTCTACCTACAGTTTAGTTGAGTGGGGGTTTCTGGTTAAGGCAAATTTGAATTCGAAAATACCAGAGTTGGATAACTTTAGGAGCCCGAACAACAGTGTTTTATGTGCAATTTCGATTTTGTTTCTCTAGCCGGAAGTCTGCTGGCTCCTACCTGCTTTTCGGCATGGGAGGAGCTTTGGCTCTTCTTGGCTGGTACGCCCTGGCAGGAATTACTTGCAGGTTAGCAGAGTTTTTCTGATGTCATCAAATATTTCCTGATGAGAACTCGCGGCCATCTCATCCCCGGCCGCTTTTCACATGAATATTTCAAATTGGCGAGAGTGTGAAATACAAGCCTTAATCTCCTGTTCAAACAGTTTGAAAGGTCTAGGCATTTAATATGTGCGCACACTTTGGAGAGGGCTCCAGCAGCGTTGAAAGCTAGTTTAGTTTGGCACGCAAAAGAGCCGATGGGTCTGTATGGCTGATGTGTACCTTCTGTTCTGGGGGGGGGGTGGTTCTTATGGAAGGATGAGGTAAAAAATACTAAGTGGGTTCTCCCAGAGAGTTTCAGGGTGACTGCTAGCACACACAAAAAAAGAGTGAGATTCCTCACAGTGCCTCAGAGCTCACAATGGAAAAGAAAATTATAAATATACCATTTTTACTATCCACATCTGGTTTTCAAAACCTTGGAGAGGCATGTGACCTCTTCGTGTGTAAACATGTGTGTTTGTGAGTACTGACAATAAATGATTGTTTGGGGTCAGAGCTGCTGTGGGTAGTTCAGTGTATGGCCAGAAGAGATTCCAAAGCAGTATATAGAATGCAAGTTAACTGATAGCATGTCTTCTGTTTCCCCGGACCAATGTAAAAATTGGCACATGTCACTTAACAATGAGGATCGTTCTTGGAAAAAGCATCACTGGGGGTTTTTATCCTTGTGCCTACATCCTGGAGTCACATATACAAACTAAGATGTCTTCTTTGTCTGAGCAATATAATGTATCATTTGATGCAGATGATCCATCATTGACAGAAATACTGTTTGTATTGTATGGGGTGTAGCTGGGCTTCCAGAGAAGAGCAGAGCAGAGCAGAGCAGAGCAGAGCAGAGCAGAGCAGAGCAGAGCAGAGCAGAGCAGAGCAGAGCAGAGCAGAGAAGAGAGCTGTTGAAGAGCAGTCAATTACAAGTGATCCCCAAACTTAGAAGAGCTGCCCCCTCATTCAGGGCTTACCCCAATGTCTTTGGGTAAATACCAGAGAAAGAAGTTTCATGTAGCCTTTCCAAGACTCTAAGACACCCTGACCCGACCTTGCTGAGTATATTTGTTTTAATTAAAATGCCCCTGAATATATTTATTTGCATTTTGTATTCACTGTGCATGGTTGAGGCCAAGTTTTCGTTCTGCTGAATGTGACCATGTCTGTTTCCTATACAGTCATGGACAGGTGATGGATCAGGACAGCTAAAGGGAGAATCACCCCTGAAAGTCACTGTATTCTTCCTTATCTTGTCTGAGGGAGTTAAGCAGAGAGTGATTTTACCTTAAGTGGGGATTTGTAGTTTACTGGAGATCATGAATTCCTTGGTAATTGGAAGCTCTGCAACACACACACACACACACACACACACACACACACACACACGTACGTAGAGTAGCTGAGAAGACTCTTGAACTGTCTGATCCTCAGTGGTCTTCCTGCTAGAGTGCGGCTTCCCAGGTCTGTGGCTCTCATCCACAAGCTGGGAAGATGGCTCAATGTTAAGAACGCTTTCTTCTTTTCCATAGGAACAAAATTCAGTTCACAGCACCTACATCAGGTGGCTCACAACCATCTGTAATCCCAGTTCCAAGGAACCTGACACCTCTGTCTTCCCAGGACACCTGCACTCATGTGCGTACACCCACACGCAGAGACACACACCTACACACGTGTGCACCTAATTAACAAAAATGTGGGCCTAGAGAGATAGTTCAGTGGTTAAGAGCACTTCCTGCTTTTCCAGAGAACTCAGGATCATTCTCAGCACCTGCATGGCAGCTCACAGCCGCCTGTAACTCCAGTTTGGGGGGGGGGGGCTCTGACACCCTCCCCAGGCTTTCATGGGATCACGTAAAAGCAAGATACATATACATACACTCAGGCACACACACATACATAAAATAAATACACACACAAATATTTAAAGGTAATTAAAAACACATCTTTAAAGAGCTCATCCATTGAGCAGTCCGCATAGTTTAAGATAAAAATCTGTTTTTGAAAATTGTCAACCTGAGGGCCCTTCGTTAATGACCACAGCCCCTCTGTGACCCTGGCATTTTATTTCCATCCACACTCTGTTCCCTGCTTTCCATTCGTCCTCTGACTGTTGTCCCCCATTCACATCTGCATTCTAACAAGAAGTCCACCTGGAGTTTAACTCCAGTTTCTATCTCTGTCTCTGTCTCTGTCTCTGTCTCTGTCTCTGTCTCTGTCTCTGTCTCTGTCTCTGTCTCTGTCTCTGTCTCTGTCTCCTAGTGCTTACCACTGAAACATCTTTGCCATCTCTGCTTGGCTCTGCCGGCTTCCATCTGTTTCCCATGCTCCCCTCTTCCTAGAGGGGATCTGACAAATGGGGTGTCCCCTCTCAGGGGCTGCATAGTTTTGATGCTGGCCACTCAGCGGAGGGCCAAACCCATAATCATTCCAGTTTCAATTTTGTCGATATCACAATGTAAAGAGAGAGAGAGAGTCAGGGAAGAGGTAGTGGTGACATTTTACAGGCATGGGAATTTTGATGTAAAACAAAGAATATTGATGTTTTATCAGAAATGTTTAATATTTAATAAGCCAATGTGCTACAAAGGATAATCCAGGGAAATTAAGTTCTGACTCCATTTCCAATGGATTTTTTCTTTCTTTTTTTTCTTCTTATTAATTTTTTAAAAATAGGACCTATTTTTTTTTCTGGAAGCAAAAGTCTGATTAACCCACAGCTGGCTTGTAACTGATTTAATTCCATGCCCCATTTTGAGTGGAATCTGTTGAAACCAAATGAACACAGCAGGCAAGGAAGTAGCTGTCTCTAGATAGAGTTCAGAATTAAGCAACTAAAATCAACGGAAATCCATAGGATGATAGGAGCACCAAGAAAAACAAGCTGGTAGGAGGGAAGGTAGGTAGAGAAAAAACTTTCATGCCAGCCTCTGTTTGTCCTGTGGTCCCGGGCCTCTGGGGGCTGATTCAAGTGAATGATCTATACACGCCATTTCCCAGGTTTAACAATTTGAGGCCAGATTTTTATGAAGATGCCACACGGCGCCATCTCCTCAAGAGTTGGAGTAGGGGCAGAACTTACCGGATTTTCTTTTTCTTCAGTTGGTTATGGAACCCAGGTCCTTGCCATTGTTAGATGAACACCCTACCTCCAAGCCTCTGTCCCAGCCCAGCACTTAAAATGTCACAGAACTCAGTGGATAGCCTGAGTAACGTTGCTCATGCATTTTAGCATAGACTGTAACTTAATTTAGCTGCGGGTCCTTAATGCCTCATAAATGTCTTTTACCTAATAAGTGCTTGTATACATAGAAGTGAATTGCATTGATCTGAGTTTATCTTAAGTTACAAAGTAATACTAATTTCATCTTGTTCCGTGGTCTTTGCAAATGAATATCAGGAAATGCAGAGTTATTGTAAGATATAGGGGACATATGAGCCAGGCCGGGAGGGGGGGATGCTTTGGGGTCCATGGATATGCCAAAAAGATTTTACCTGTTGTCAAGACTATTATAGGGCAGCTAAAGAACCATGCCAAGTACAACCTTTAATGAGCCAGCCTCCATGGCTCCAAGAAGTCTCCTTCCAGTCCAGGCAACATAAGGCATCCTGGTAGGATAGAGCTGTGCACCCCCTATTCTTTGTAGGAACCCATCTGGTTCTTATAAAGGTAATGTTTCTTAAAACATAAATGTCCTTAGGTTCCTGGAATTGATGGAAATTATTTTTAGTGATTTTTTTTACATAGCATATTATTTAAGTTTGGGCAAACACTGAATTAGGTATTAATTTCCTATGCATTTAGCTTTTATCCAGCTGTAAAACTGAGCTAGATTTACAGATTTCTATATAAGTTTACTATAAAACACATTAAAGTTCAAATTAACAACATTAACTTAATGTCTCGTGTGCACCGAGGTGCTGCTGGAGGACTTAATTGTAGAAGAAAACCAGTATTTTCCTGTTTGCTGTTTTACCTCTTAAGTTGATTCTTTGGATTTTTGAGCCTGATGGGATTATCATTTTAATAATTTTCATTTCCGTGGCTACTTTTTCCTTTTGTATCCTCTTGTCCATTTCAAATCATTGGTCCATCATTTTGACAGCCCAGTAGTTTTAATAGTGGGACTCAGAATACAGTATTGCAAAAGGAAGAAGGTCTCTGGAATGAGAAGTTCCTCCCTGTTATTCTCCTTGTGCATTGAAAATAAATTGTCAAGTCGTTAAAGAACAGAGTCCCACTCATGTAAAAATAGGGGTACTAGAGCTGGAGAGGTGGTATAGGACGGCTTGCTGTGGGCACATGAGGATCCAAGTTCAAATCCCCACCACGTGTGTGAAGAAACTGTGCCTGGTACACATTCCTGTAATGGCAAAGCTGGGCTGGACAGAGGCAGGGAGATCTCTGGGACTTGCTGACTGCGGCCTATCTCCAAGATCAGTGGGATCGGCATGTGTGGTTCCCTGTCTCAAGGGAAAAGCAGAGAGATAGACTAGAATACATGTCCTCCCTGCCCTTTGTGTGTGTTTATCAGTGTGTACAACTCCCCCCCCACACACACACAGATTAAAACGGAGCCACTAATACAAAGGCTCTCTGGAGTCTGCCTTGCCTATGTTATTGATGAGTGCCAATGTATGTGCAAGTTCATGGTATTTCCATGGTTTATATCCATCTCTCTTGCCACAAACCTATGTTCCTTCAATGTCCTATGCAGTCATTTGGCAAATACAGATTGCAAAGTAAGTCCTATTTTGCTTTTCTCCCCCTCATTAGAGGTTAAGCCATCAAGCAATGGTTCCCAACTGTCCTAACACTGGGACCCTTCAATTTAGGTTGTGGTGACTCCACCTCCAGCCATAAAATTATTTTGTTGCTGCTTTGTACCTGTAATTTTGGTACTGTTATGAATCATAATGTAAATGTCTGATAGGCAACCTCCAGAAGGGTTGTGACCCACAGGTTGAGAGCCACTGCTATTAAGGAACACATCTGTGCTGCCTAGTTCTGTTTTTGTCAACGTCACGCAACCTGGGGTTATCTGGGAAGAAGGACCCTTGACTGAGAGACTGGCTCCCTCAGGTGAGCCTATAGGTGAGTCTGTGTGGTGTATTCTTGCTTAATGACTGACATTGTAGGGCCCATCCCACCGTGGGCGGTAACATCCCCTGGGCTGGTGGTCGTGGGTGCTATAGAAAAGCAATCTGAGCAAGACATGAACAGTGAAACTAATAAGCAAGGCTTCTCTGTGGCCTCCCCTGCAGTTCTTGCCTCCAGGTTCCTGCCTAGACTTCCTGCCTTGTCTTCCTTTAATACTGTAAGCTGTAAGCCAAAGAAATCTTTTCCTTCTGAAGTTCCTTTTGGTTCTGATCTTTATCACACCCCTAGAAAGCAAACTAAGATAATATCAACTGACCCTACTGTCTTTTCATGATGCTCAATCAATTATTCAGTAGCTTAATAATCTGGAACTTATTCTATGAGAACAGCCTATGAATGGTGGCTATCACCACCGAAGAGATATTTTGTCACTACGGTATAAAGAATTCCATTCGAATAGCACGATTGATGTGATAAAATCCTGTTACAAGTGGAGTTTTAGTTTGTGTAAGGCTTTAGAGTCACACATAGGTGTTATAATTGAATGCACTGTGAGGCAGGGGTGGAGTGCAGAGAAACAGGTGGCTCACCGTGGGATTGCTCATAAAGCTAAGATACTTACTTACAGTCAACCCTGAAGACCTGCATTTGGTCCCTGGAACCTACATGGTGAATGGAATGAACTTATTCCTACAAGGTGTCCCCTAAGCTCTACCCATGTAAACAATGCATATGCATGTGTTTACATATGTGTACACATAGACATAATAAATAAATGTTTAAAAGGAGGGTGGAAATGGGAGGGACTTCCACTGTAGCATGGACGTTTGTGATCTTGACCATGCACAGCATTGATGTTTGGAAGAGCATCTTTGCTGGAAAAAAAAGATCTCTTATGGATCTGTAGGTAGTATGTATGCATGTGGTACTCAGAGGTCGATGCTAAGGGTTTTTCTTGATCAGTCTTGTCATTGTATTTATGAGACAGGATCTCTCCTTTGAACACAATGCTCACTGATTGATCTATGGTAGCCATCTTGTAACCCAGGTTCCCGGTTAACTTCCCATGTGCTGGGATTATAAGAAGCAGCCTACACAGCCATCCTTTAAACAGGCACTGGTGATCCAAACTCTGGTCCTCAGGTTTGCGTTGAAAATACTTTTTATCCACCGAAGTTGTCTTTCTGGCCCCATGCCCACCCCATCCCATTTTAAATGGAGACATTGTAGCAAATTATTCAGTTCAGCCCATAGAGCTTTGGCTGATAAGTCCTATTTGTCAATCAGTTCTCCAAAACTTGGCTGTTTCTTAAGTTTCTCATTGGCAATCCTATGACATGTCTTCAAGACATGCTCTGTGTTCATAGTGGCTTGTGTGTGTGCATGTCTTTAGTATCTTGCTGTGTAGCTCTGGCTGGCTTAGAATTTGCAACAGAGGCAGGATGGTCTTGAACTTGCTACAATTCTCTTTTTTTTTTTCTCCCAAAGGCTAGGATTACAGATATGAGCCGTCATGTCTGGCCATGAATGCGGTTTAAGGGATACTGTAATTTGACGAGTCAATCAGAAATGTCAGAAACTCTGAAGGTGAAAGCCCACTTAGAAACCACAGAAAAGCCCAGACAGGAAGCTTTGATTTCCTTATCCACAAAACAGGTTTAACATGGCCTGATATGTACCCTGAGAGAGCAAGGTACAGTAGTCCTCTTTAGCCATGGAAGGTATATTTTAGATTCCCCTCAGTTGACACCCGAAACCATAGTTAGACACATTTCCTTATAGTATCTTTGATAAAGTTTACTTTGTAATTAGGTGGAAAAATAAAGTGATGGGAGCTAGTAAAACTGTACAGTCGTGACTATGCACCATGATCAAAGTTATGTGGACAGCAAGTCTCCTAAAATATCTTATTGAGCATGCTTGCTCCTTCTTATGGTGCCATGAGATAGTACAACATTTAAATGGTGAGGTGGACTGAGGCAGATGGTGTGACCATGGTGGCAGAGTACTAGGATACTCTGTAAGAGTTGGTCACTTGGACACAGGCAGTTCATGGCCAAGCCCTACCACTGGGCAAACTACTGTGGTTTGGGTTTGCTTCATATTGAAAGAAAAAAGCCTACTTACCTGCTGAGCATGAGACCCTCCCCCATCCAATTCATATGGACTAAAATTCTCATTTATGTGCAGACATTAAGATTCTCCAAGTGCGCCACTTCTAGCGAATATTACTATTTCCCTCTTCTCTTAATTGTATTAAAAAGTTGTTATATTGGCCAGGGATTATCCAGCTATAGGCTGAGACCTACCTGTTCCTTTTTTAAAAACATAATTTTATTTATTTATTTTGTGTATCAGAGTACCCTGTAGCTGTCTTCAGACACACATCAAGAGGGCATCAGATCCCATTACAGATGGTTGTGGGCGTCCACATTACAGGACCTCTGGAAGAGGTCTTAACCACTGTGCTCTTAACCACTGGCTGAGCCATCATCTCTGACACCTCTGCTGCTTGTTTTCTGCATAAAGTTTTATTGGAACAGAGCTATGCTCAGTGGTTTATGTATTATTGATTTATTCTTATTGTGAGGTCAGTTAAATAGTTGGGACCAAGGGTTGCGTGGCTTACAAAATCTGAAAGATTTGCCCAACTGGTTCTTCTTAGGAAAAAAAAAAAAGTTGTTCCATTCTATTGCTGGATTCTAGGATGAATTATAGCCCAGTCTTTTCTAGAACCTAAACCCTTGATAGATGGTACTTGATGATTCAAACTCTCCTGTTGAGAACTCACAGCTCCAGATGCCCTGCTTAGCAGACAGAACCTTTTCTCTTCTACTCTTGAGCTGGGAGTTCAAAGGGATGGGTATCTTGAGACTGAGTGGAATGGTGTCCTTACTGAGTTGGCTAGGACTCTAGGTCCATGTTCACGGCAGCATGCAGCAGTGTGTGCAGGCTACACCACTGTCATCTTGTTTCTTTTAAAGACAGGGTCTCTCACTGGGACTCACAGCTTGCTGGCTAGGCAGGCAGGCAGGCAGGCAGGCAGGCAGGCAGGCAGGCAGGCAGAACCCTATGAATCTTCCTGCCTCTGCCTCCCCGTGCTGGGATTTCAGGCACTTACCATCCTGGCTGAGCCTTTTTATATTGGTTCTGAGGATCCAAACTCAGGTCCTCATGCTGGTACAGTGGACCCTTTACAGACTAAACTATCCATTCATTCCATACCCCCCAGTATTTAAACTTAAATGGCTCTTGGATGAAGTAAATGGCCAATGCAGCAAAGGCATAATGAGGAAAGAGAACACAGTTGCTAAGTTCACATTTTAAATGTATTTATCTACTTTCTACATTTCCATATTTTCACATGTTTAAGTTTTCAGGCATGATTTGCTCTGTTCAGGTGAATTGGAAGGAGTAAGTAGGATGCCCGTGGAACTTGGCAGTCTCTGTGAGCTTCCTTTCTACTAATTTAGAGAAGTCAGAGGTGTCTCATTTAAAATAGAGACCGTAGAGCTGAAAGAGACCTCTGAGATCAGCATCTCCAACCTTTTTGACCCATGGATCATTTTCATAGTAATTTATAATGTTGTCAACCCTCCTAGGAATTTTTAAAATCAGCTCATCGTTTTTGCATGATATATTATGAAGAGGTAATTTTAAGTGAAAACTTTAATCTTAGATTGTTAAGAACTGCGCTATACATTTTATTTTAGCATAATCACTAGAGTATATAAAACCACATTTTGCCTTCCTTCATTTGACGAATGATAAATACTTTAAAAAGTCTACATAAAAGAAATCACAAAAGGAAAACGTATGAATTGATAAAAAAAATAAATTGAAAAATGACATTATTTTCACAGTGTAATTTTGGAATTGAAATGTGGATTAACATAAAAAGAGAAAAATTGTTCTCATGATCTGATATTTAAGTTTCTTAGATTCTTATGCCATAAAAATTCACTTATTTTTATAATCTTGGTGTTTGTATTTTGAATGATGACATCTGAAGTTTGGGTTTTTCTTTCTCCAAAGAAATAATTGTGACTAAAGAGTCCCAGAAAAAAAGGCACACTGGGTGTAATTGTATATGTGTGTGCACATGTGGGTGTGTCTTTCACTTCTGCATTCTTTCAAGTAGCTGAGATACCATATAAGACTTTGGGTATACAAGATAGCTCAGTATAAAAGTTCTTGTCCCCAACCTTAGTGTGATTCTCAGAACCCATGGTAGGAGAGAACCAACTTCTAAAAGTTGTCCTCTGACATCAATAGTACCCACTGAGTATGTATATGCCTGTGCATGCACACATGCACACACACAAATGGTAGTAGTAGTAATAATAATAATAATAATAATAATAATAGAAGACTTGATTAATGAGTGTATCCTACAAACTTACTAAAGCTATAGGTACAATTATTACTATTTTATTCTCATGAAGACCTGTTTCATTATCCTACCCTAGTTTAGCTTTTAGTTAACCAGATACCTGGTCATTCTGTATCAGATCTCAGGAGAGCCAAGGGAGATGGGGACCATACAGTGGTTAGGGAACCGTTGTGGCTAAGGTGCTGGGATCAGAGGATCCATACCCACTCACTTCAAGTCTTATATACTGGGAGGCTCTTGGCTCCTTCCATTGTAGACAGGAAGAGTATTTCATGTGTTATTTTGCTTATGTTTGCAAAGAAATGGAAACTGATGAGATAATATTAGTGAGTGCTCATTTTGGGCACAAGGACATTAGACCCCAGAGAAGTGCATGAAACTACCAAGTTCATACAGTAGTTCAAAAGCACAGGATCCCCGACTCTGGGGCCGCATTCCTGGGGTTTGGTTATACCACTTAGCATTTTGCCCAAGCTACTTTTCAATGGGTGGGCTCATCAATTGACTCATTCCACAGAACGTATGATGTTCTAAAGTTGCTCATCGGCAGCCCATCTCATTATTATTTAGGTGCCTTTTGTTTCTTGAAGATGCCAATAATTGTCTTCCTTTGACAATATGCTAATTTTCTAGTTATAACTATTTGTGTCTATTTCTCATACAACAAGTATCATTTTCTTTTTGTATCACTTTGTCTTGGACAGTATGAGAATCATGAACCATTTCTTGGAAGCCAGAGATCCAATAAATGAGCTTACAAGCTGATAAAGGAATTTGGAAGTCATCCTGATATAGCTAATATTCTGTGCACGTAGGTTAACTCCCCAATAGAATAGACAACTCCTACAAATTTAAGTTGAACATTAAATAGAGTCCATACTGTGATTTCAGAGAGTCCCATCAGAATTCAAGATGTGTCCATTTCCCAAGTTGGTTGGGTCATTGTAGTTTCCCTGCAGGCTGTAATTTCTTCGATTGATTGATTGTTGACTGTCCGTTTGCTCTGCATATGTTTATTGATTTGCAGTTCTTCCTCTTCATTGTTAAATTTGTCAAGTTCTGTTTTCGTCCAATTCAAGACTATGATGTCATCCAGGGGATGGTGGAGACTCTATTTGAAATCAATCCATTGCTTCCAGTAGAGAGGAAGGTATCCTATTGGTAAGGAGGTATGCTTAGTTATGTATAGTATACAGTGAAAAGAATGTCAGAATAGGAGAGGATGTCAAAGATCAGAAAGTTAGCAAGTTCTGCTCATCGCATTATGTGTCTTGATGAAATAGGCGTGTTCCTTAAGTGTCTGGGTTGATAGTTCTCAACCTGAGTTTTAGAATCTCACGGAGAACAATACCCTGACCAACAGTTAACTTTCATCTCTAGTTTGTAGAATCCACAGCCTCTGCAGTCTCCATGGGGCCACATGGTGCCTGTGCATGGTTCTGAAGAAGAGCCAGCCTGTCAGGAGGATCTGGGGGAGACTCTGGCTCCTCATCATCTGGGAAACTGGGCCTCCGAGCATCTGTGTTTGCAGCATCTAAGCTAGCAGGTCACAGACTATACCTTATGCCTGCTCACTTCCATTTAACACCCTATGGTCAACTGTTCCTATGATCATTATTTGGAAAAATTTATTTTCTGATATTGGCAGATGTGCTTGCTGTCTTGGAAGAAAGCCATTCATTGGATGAGTTTTTGTCTGAATTCCTAAGAAACATCTTTGCTCTTTGGTCTCATCATCAACTCAGCCTATTACTATTATTATTATCATTATTATTAAATCACATTTCTAGGAAGCTGGCCTGAGTGGAAGAAGAAGCCGATAGTGCCTGTCTTCTGTATCTCTTTAGGACTTGCCAGGAGCATTAAAAAAATTTTTTTTTAAAACAGAAAACCAATTTATTAAGGGAATATGAAATGGCATCCTTAAAAATATTATGTAAATAAGTACTATTTATGGAAATGTTATAGGTGACATCCATGAATAACCCAGTATCATATTGAACAAACAAGTACCTTTGGATGACGTTTCTCACTCTTTGACCTTTCCTGTCCACCCACTCCACCCCAGCCATGCATGGAGGAGGAGGAGCAGGGGCAAGAGAACCTAACACTATAAAGCCTTCTTTGCATCTTGACTATCTCAGTGGAACCCCCACCGGCAGATTATTCATGTGGCTATGCAGTAAAATCATGGATGTTTAATATCTGAACCACTGAGTACAAACATAACATTTAAATAAAAGTAATGCGGGGTTATTTATCTCTACCAAATCTTCTCTGCCCCATAGAGGATGCTAGCTGTCTCTTTAATGATGCAAAGGAGTTGTAAATCTCCAGCTGGGGATGGGGCAATAACAAAGAGAGTGTTCTCCATGAGGCTCTAATGTCCATGGAGTGGCTTAGGAGGGCACCTTATTAGCTCTAACAGACTGGTTAGCACAGGTCACCTCTCTACCTCCCTCTCCCCTCAGCAGGACCACTCATATCTGGACTATATTTGGGAAGAAAGAAGTGAGGGGGAGGGGAAGGAATATGCTTCAGGCCCCTCTCATCTTCCTAGCGTTTACAGCTATTTTTTTTTCTTCACTATTCCAATGAGCTATTCTTGCTCTGAGTCCAGCCCTATTCTTCCCTTCCCCATAACTGCTCATTCTTTTCCCCTTGGTAGTTTATTTGTCTTTGCATGGTGCTGTTAAAACAGGAATCCTAGCCATGGCCCAGCCCTCCTTATTTGTTTCATTTGTAGAAGTCACCCCTGAGTAAGTGTTCATAAATATATAGCTAAATGAATATTTACTCTGCTGATACACACACGAGAGCACACAGACGAGAGAGAGAGAGAGAGAGAGAGAGAGAGAGAGAGAGAGAGAGAGAGAGAGAGAGAGAGAGAAAGAGAGGCTGGGGATAAGATACAGCATAGTATTTCAGCTTCCAATTAATATGGCCAGCCACAGGAAATAAGACAGAATATNTTCTCATGTTTTGAAAATGTTTTTATTCCTTTCACTTGAATAGAGCAGTACTTAATTTCCTGGAATCAGCTTCCGCTCCTCAGTGCTGTGTGTCGCTGTCCTCCAAGGCAGGTTCCTTGGAGGGACGGTAGCATCTCACCAGAGCTAATAAAGTCAATTAGGGTAATGTTATACAGTGGGCCACTAGAAAATCAGATGCGTCTGCCTTGGTCCTTCTCTGTTTTCAGATCATACCAATCTTGCTCTTCATAAAGAATATATAGAGAAAGGGCTTTTATTATTAGTGCGTAGATATATATTAAATTGCAATCTCTCTCTCTCTCCCCCACATCTCTCTCTCCTTTCTCCCCCTCTCTCCTCAACCCCCCACTTCTCTCATTTCTTTTTAGTTATTGAGAGAGAGGGAGAGAGAACTTGAAAAAAAATCTGCGGACATGTTCACACGTTTTCATTACCAGAAAAGTACCGCTGAAAACTGATCAAAGCTGGGAAAATCACGGCGGCGGCTGAAGTCCCCATCTCCAGCCTGTCTGTTATTATTACCCAGGTATTACCACAAATGTGATTCAGCAAATAAAGCCCCTGGCTGCCTGGCTCCCTCTGCAATCAGCAAGCCAAGTGGATCTGCCATGGGGTTTCCTGAAGGGACTCCTAATTGTCCTGCATGTCTTTGCCTCCCAATCTGAATATTCCTGGCATCCGGGAGACTAGTGGGAAATGTACAGATGTCTCCAAGTACACATGGAGTCCCTATATGTATTTTGCCTTTGTCAGTCAGTCACCGTGTGCGAGAGATGTTTTAAAGCACAGAGCCCAGGTTCTCCTTTGTAAGGCATTAAGCTATGACCCTCCTCCTCTCTTCCCGCCCCCCAGTAGCCCTGGACTTCAAGATGCCTCCTTGACTGGAGCTTAACATGGAGTTGTCTTTTTTATTTTTTTTTATTTTTTTAAACCCAGTCACAACACAGAGAGAGGAGGAGGAAGAGAGAGAGAGAGAGAGAGAGAGAGAGAGAGAGAGAGAGAGAATGAAGGATGGGTCTCAAAAATTGTAAAGGAGCCACAGGGAACCCCCTTTGCAAGCTACAGAAAGCAGGCTAGCTGAGGTAAGGTAGATGTGAAAGTCTTTCTTTTCTTTTTTCTTTTCTTCCCTCTCTCTGTCTCTTGATGGTGTGTCTCCCTCTCTGCCTTCTCCCTCCTTCTTCCTAAGCCCCCCCCTTTTCCTATGCATTCGTGGGTTCTTCTTTCAGTAGCTTGTCTCTCTTTGGATCTGGGAGGGTGGCTGGGGTGGGGGAAGCCACCTAACTTCTTCCCCGCTTAAGCAGTGTCTGAGAATGGAACTCATGTGAATATGTAAATAGGACTCCTGGCCGCGTTGCCGACACGTGTACGTGTTGTATCTGCCCCCCCCCCCCCAACCTCCCTGTCTCAGCGTCTGATCTTCAACAGATTGCTGTTGTTTCCTCTGATCGCGAGCACAGCGTGCTGGAGAGAGAGATGGGGGGGGGGTGGAGATTGGAGGGAGTGTGTTGTGGGGCTGGGAGGGAGGAAATCATGACAAGATTGCTGTGACTTTTTTATATTAATGTGTGGCTTTTTTCCCTAGCTCATTTGCATGTCAAAGTGGCGGAGGTGTGAGGGCACAGATTAGTATGGCGATGACATAATGATGTAATGAATTAAATGTGATCACTTCTCCCAAGCTGGGGGTGAGGTGGGGGTGGTGGTGGTGAGGACAGAGAGGTGGGGAGGGGGGGAAGCTAGTGTCAGACAGCCAGGGTGAGCCAGCAAGAGGGGCGAACCGCTTCTGATCTGCACCGTGGTTGATTGATGTCGCCGGCTCTCGGAATGCATCTTTTTATTGTGATGATGATGATGGTGATGGTGCTGATTGAGATGATTACACTTATCGTTAGTGTGAAATTTGAATTTTAAGTGGTCAGTGCCAGATCTGCACCCCCTCTCCCAGTGCACGTGATTATTTGGTCCATCAGTGCAAACCCTTCACTGTCAAAATCTAACACCGCTCTGGCCTCCTCTTTTATTTAAAAAGAAAAAAAGAAAAAAAAAAAAAAAGACGGTGCAACCTCCAGGAAAGAGAAGATGACTAATTTGTGATATCACTCAGAAGGCTGGAATACAAGGCCTTTTCATGGGGCTTCAGTTCTGGTTTTGAGTAAGCAGAAAAGAAAGAAAGAAAAAAAGAAAAAGAAAGAAAGAGAAAGAAAAGAAAGAAAAAAGGAGGGGAAAGAAGATTTAAAACATTTTTATTATGAGAAGAGAGAGACAGAGGCAGGAGAGGGAGGAGAGAGAGAGAGAGAGAGAGAGAGAGAGAGAGAGAGAGAGAGAGAGAGAGAGAGAATATCTTTCACTATATCGGTAGGGTGGCCAAGGTTTTCACCACTGACAATAAGGAAAATGCGATTTCATCTCGGGCGTACAGCGTTATCTCCCTTTAATAACAAAACCAAACGAGGCTGATTGCGAACAAAGCAAATCCCCAGCCAGCCCAGTGTGAGAAGCAGCAGAAATCGGGACATTTACCGTCCTCCTTTAGCCTGTTTTATACGCAACACCTGAAAATGTGCATACAGCAGCTGCAAATGGGGGGTGGGGGAGAGGCTCCTCCTCTCCCCTTAAAAATGTGTATAATTAAAAGGTAAATGAAGAAGAATATAAATATAAACTCCAAAGAATTTTTTTAGAGTTGGAGCTTTATTTTTGGTCAAATTCATCCTGTGAGCCAGTAAGTTTTCTTTGACTCCTTCTGGTGCCCTGCTCCTTGGATTTCCTCAGATATAGAAAATCGGTATAGCAACTTGGAACTAATTGTCCTTGTTGCAATAGCCCGGATGGTATGAAGGGGCACTTAGGAATTCACAGACGTCACTAACATTAATTTATTGAAAAAGAAAATCCAAAGCAACTCCATTAGTTTTTTTCCCCCTCCCTTGTTATTGTTAAGGGCTTTAAATGGATTTCCTAATTGGATAATTTTATTCACAAAGAATAATACACAGATGGAAAACAAGCCCGGACGCTGGGATGGGGGCGGAGTTGGCAGGCAGAAAGAAGGAGAATCGTCAGCGCGAAGCAGCAGGGTCAAGTTCATGGAGACCCTTCTCAGAAGTTATGCTAAGAAGGGCAGAGGGTGCCGGGGAACAACATGGATGTGAGAGCCACCTGACCCCCGGGCCCGCGGGAGGCAGATGGGTGTCTTAAACATGTTCAGACAACACAGCGGAGGATGCGTTTGCCTCCTTTCTGTCGTGTTTAAAGTAAAGCCCGCCATGACTGGGGCTTGTGGATCATAGCTACTTGCAGTGCAGCCCAACCTCAGGTTTCTTAAGATGCAGCCATCCCGGGGTTTCCCTTCTCTCGGGTGCTGTGATCAGATCTGTGTTTCCTGTCTCCCAAGTCCATCGTTTTGTCGGCGAGCTGGGCTTCTGACATCTCTCTTCTCTTACCTGGTTGTGTTTACTATAAACCAGATCCCAGTGAATGCCACACACAGACACTATTAGTAGCAAAGCGTATCAGGTCCCCTTCTTATACCCTCCACCTGCTAAATACATGGAGTGGGAGGGCAAAGTTCTGGAGTCCTGATCCTTCTGCCTCCACACCCGTATCCTTATCCTTTCATTGCCCAGGTAGCCCGTGGCCTCCACCGCATCCTGCTTTCTCCCTGCCTTAGTCTTCTATGCCAATAAAGAAGAAAGGCAGCCATGAGGATTGTTACTATTGATCTGCCCAAGGGGATCATTAGGCGTCCGTATCAATCTACAAATCAGTAGGCCTGTGTTACTAGCCTGGGCAGTCATTGCCAATTTGTCCCTATTAGATGGCCGAGCCTGGAGGTGTGTGATGAGCAGTCGGTCTTTATCTCTGCGCTGGGTTTACAGGCTTGCTGCCAGATGCCAGAGTTCACTCAAGTTTTATTTTGGGGAGTGGACGTGGTGGAGGGTGTGCTTGAGAGAAGAGGAGGGGGTAGGTCTTTGTGGATTTTCTTTCTCAGTCTGAAAGCTGCCTGCACCTTGATTAGACTACCAAGGTGGACCCCACCCTGTTTTCTGCCAGCCGTCAGGAGTGGGGAGTGGCCCCCAATATCTTCCCAAGAAAGCTGCCCATAGAAACCTTTAGCAGACATGGCTTGTTGTTTTGTTACCCCCGTTCATGGCCCCATTCCCCCTCCTTTTCTTCCTCCACTTACTTTGCTATCCGCAGTGTATTTACTGTTGGGCAGGTGACATTTTTCCCTGATATTTTCTCTGTAGTTCAATTAGATAAGGTAAAAGTTAAAGCTACGGGTAATTTTGTTTGGGCGAATCATATTTACCTTGTCTCTTTGAACTAAAATCTAGAAGGCAATGCGTTCGGGGCTGCATTCTTTATTACTGCTGTGTTTTTAAATCTTTAAAGATCATCTTTGTCTCTGGTCTTAGGCTCTGAAAAGAGCAACAGCTAGAGCAGAAGCCCCATTCTGTTTCATGCAAGTAGATCGTGAAAAATAAAAATTACGTTTCCACGGAGGAAGGGGAGGAAAAGGGATAATGAATAAATAAGCACAATTTATGCCGTTACTGCTGCCAGCGTGACATTTCCTCTTCATTATTTTGTGAAAACCTCAATTTTAAACCTGGTTTTACTCATTCCTGACGTGAGCATTATTCAGTATAAATATCTGTCCATTGCCAGGCCTCGATGAAGCTCCAAGTGACATTTTCTGCTTTATAGCTTGCAACTGGGGGTTGGGGGAGCGGGAGGCAGGGTGGGCTGGGAGGGAGGCAGGGAAGGTGGGCTGTGCAGAGGGGAGGGACCAGGCTGCATCCACTTCCTGGGAGCTGTTTTTAATCCTGCAGTGGTGTTTGTTCCTTGTGAATAATAATCTCTTTTTCCACCTGGGGCTCAGGGGTGGTGGGTCACACATCCCAGCCTAAATTAAACACTTAGACAAAAAAAAAAAAAAAAATCTGCTCCTGACTTGGTTTATTGCTCAAGAGGCAATAAAGTTCTGTATTTTCTTAAAAAACAAAAACAATGTTTCAAATTTTGTATTGTTGTAAATGAGACAAAACTGTTTATTAATAAAGGCCAATTTCCGAGAGAGCCCTGGGCCTGGTTTTTAGGTAGTCAGTGTTACTTCTGCTCTATCACAACAGGGATGCCTTGTCTGATACTAAAGAGGAGGAGCCAGTATTGGCATTTCTTCACATGTATGATTTTGTTACTGTTTTTCTCTTCTCCCTGTCCCTCCTCCTTTTGAGTCCTCCTGACCCTTCTCCAGTGCTATCCCCACCATCACCCCCTCCTTAAGACGCACACTCATCTGAGGAGGCCCCCCTTCTCTCTGTTGTTAGCTTTGGGTAGCTCACAGACCTTCACCGAAGTAAGCACATCTGGGTGGAGCTGATGACTTTGGTAGTGAAATCATCCTAATTTATCACAAACCAGACATCCAGCCCACTTTTATCTTCGCAGAGCGTGTAGTGTATAGAAATCAGTTTAGAGTGGACTCAGATGAGTGTTGTGAGAAATTATCTTGCAAATATTTATAAGCTGTTCCTTTTGGAACGGAGTCTCTTTTAGGACAGCTGCCATGCCGCGGAGAAACAGAGTCAAGTTTGAGGAAGCCGCTGCTTGGTTTCTCAGGAGAACTGGGAATTCAAATGGGTTTTGCCAGGGATACGCTGTCAAAGCCAGATGGATCTGCGAATAAACTGGTTATTTAATAATTCTGAGGTTCCCCCCCACAGTCTGAATCAATGAGAACTTTACAGTGAACAAATCCAACAGTCCAGGTGCCCAGTCTGAGGCTCCCTCTGCTGAAGGATATAAAGTAGACCTTTTTTGCTGTGTCTTTGTAGCAGCAAAGGGGAACCCATGATTTTCTCATCACACAAGGTCTTATTACTTAGGGATGCTGATAGCATGTTGCAACTTCATAGAAACTTTTTTTTCAGGGAGGGGCTGGCTCCCCACCTTGGACATCTAGAGTTGGTGATGGCTCTAGTTAGTGGGGACATTGCTTTCTTCTCTTTCATCACGACAGAAAACATTTGATCTCTTAAGGTCCCATGCCTTTCTTTACCCATGTAGTTTTCTAGTTTCCTTTGGTTTATTTAGTGCGGCTTCCTGGGTAGGTACTGTTCCTCCATGGAAGAGGTAATAATTCTTAGCATGCTGTCACAAGTCTCCTCTCTTCACCCCCCCACCTCTCTCTCTCTCTCTCTCTCTCTCTCTCTCTCTCTCTCACACACACACACACACACACACACACACACACACCTGAAACCTTGTCTAGATTAATGGTCAGTGTCTCACACACACGCACATTTGTGTTGTGATAGTGGAGAGACGCGGAGAATTACTGACAAGACCCAGAATAATTCCTAATGCTGTCGAAGGCTTCATTTTCTCCTCGGCATGATGGATGAGGCAGAAGAAGTGCTTTCTGAGATCATTATGTGTATCGTTCTGTTAAGTGTTATTAAAGTCTGTCTGTCTTAGGCAGCATAAACAACACCCTCTGCCTTCCCTTGTTCCCTGGTTTTCAGAATAGTAACCACATTCCCCCCCCCTGCTTTTACCCCCTTTCTCCTTCCTGAGATTATCTGACTATTAATTCCTGCCATAAAATTATTGAGAATTATGTTTTTCTTTCCACTTAAAATTGGATAGTATTAACCCATAAAAGGTCCTGGCTTATTTTTTAAACCAGTAAATATTTTAGAAATTCATTTTATTAAAAGAACCAGATGTGGAGGGTAGCAGACTTTGGAGTGCAGGGCTAGGTCTTTAACTTCAAAGGGATGTAATAGTCCTTTATTTTCTGGGCTCTCTCTCCATTATTTTCTGTATCGGCGATACATTACCTGGAGTTGATGGTGCAAGACATGGATGAGGTTGGAGGTGCTGAAAACCGCACTATGGAATCATCTCTGAAAGGCAGATGGATTTGGAGGGGACCATGCTAGATCATGGAAATGAAAAGAAAAACCTTAGGATTGTAGGTTCAGGGAAAGTTGGCTTTTGCTTTTCTTTTCTTTTTCTTTTTCTTTTTTTTTTTTTTTTTAAGACTGTGCCTTAGGAGGGTGGATTCCTCTCAGACCTGGGAGCAGTTGGGGGAAAGGCGGTCTGGAGTCAAAGCAGCATAAAAGCCGTGTGGCACACAGCAGCCAAGGAGAAATGACAGATGGCTCATGTTAAAACTGAAGCAATTTCACTGGAACAAAAGAATTAACTTTGAAGGTTCGGAACTTTCTCTAAGTCACAGATTGTTCTGAACCCTGTGATAACACACGAGGCTATCTGCTGTATTGGCTGTTTTTGTCTTCTGACATAGCCCCCCCTCCCCTTTGTTGTTGTTGTTATTTTGGGTTCTAAACAGTTTGCTGGAGTCTCTTTAGGCCCCTGGAGACTCACCCAAAGAAACTGAAACCCAAACAAGTAGACCCTCATATTTCCTTTTAAAAAGCGATTTTCTCTTTTTTTGGGGGGTGGGGGGAGGATTCATTGTGATCTAGAGAGGCTCAGTTTTAGACTTTTAATAGAATCGCCTAAGTTTGATGCACAGCTGGGGCAAGCCCAGCCATCCACAGCACAGCTAGTTTCTGAACATTTAATTTTATATTTGAATAATTCTCCAGATCAGGCTATAATCATGAATGTCATATAAAAAGTTTTTTTTTAAAGAGGAAATTACATTATTTCACAGATGTGCAAATACTTCTGAGAAAAAAATTACATTGATCAGTTTTTAATACCCCCCTGTCTCACCCTTCAGTCTAAGGGAAAAATAAGCACCCCCCCCCCATCTTTGTCTTCAGAAAGGTGCTAGATTGTAAACATCTGAGGGAAATGGAGGGGGCTTGGCCAGTCCACCCCAAACTCTTTCCAGGTTTTCAATCTTTTCAGCAGCAGCCTTTAGTCTGCAGAAAAGAGGGAGGGTCTGCAGAATCTAAAAAGAGACAGGAGATGTCTCTGTTTGTTATTAAAATTTAAAGCACAAGGCAGGACTGCAAGTGGCTAATTTTGAGTCCACTCACTTAAGGGGAAAAGTCTGAGGCAACCTGCACAAGGTGGTAACTTGGAGCTAGCTGGTGAAGGCAAGTGCCGCAGCAGAAGATTTAGCTGTGACAAGGGACAGTAGATGAGCCGTCACAGCTGTTCCCTTTATAGGGTCTGAAACAACGGCACGTGGGTATTTCATCCAAAACTGTGCGGACAAACATTCAGGTTCATTTAGGGGGAGACACGACTATTCTTTGTTTTGGAACTGGAGTCTGTTTATTCTCCTTCAGATAAAAACACTTTAGAATTTCTTTATTTTATTTTTTTCCCTAATATGAAACATTTCTGAAAGGGATGACAACGGAAGGAAGAAAGAAACTGTGGTGGCCATTTCAGGGATAGTCAGTCACCTGTGGTGGGAAGCATCCCTTGGTCCCTCGGGGCTGAACGACCGAATGTCCCTGAGTCTGAAACAAGGCCCGTGAATTAAAAGTCTGGGCCACAAGCTTCCCCCGTGTTCCTTTCCTTAACAGCTCTGACCAAGTGATATAGCACGGCCTCTGCCCTCATATAATATTTGGATATTTGATATGGTGTCATAAAGATACCATGGAAGTAAAAAAAATTGCATTAGCATTTGGCTCATGGATAATGATTTGTGTCAGCTACACCGCAGTTGCTTAGTTCTTTGCTGAAGCAACGTAAAATTTTATTTTTATCTGGCCCCAAACAGTGAGATGATATTTTAAAAAAAATAATGAACTAAAGGGTTATATTCAGATCAATATGTATGGCATCACAAGCACCCCTTTGTCTTGCCAAAATCATGCATTTCAGATGGAAAAAAAAAAGCTAATCTGAAAATGCCAGGTTTATTTTCTGTGTGCAGGCAGTACCAAGCTACGAGGGCTCTTATCACGGTGTACCGAAAGTCCTCAGCACAAAAACGTGTAACGAAAGCTGTTACTCGGAGTGCGGCTCATGTATTGGAACGGCTGTGACAGCGAGATACAGTTAAACACTTGTTCAATTATAAGAAAAAGAAAGTCAGAAGGGGACTTGATTTAGATAAGAATTTTAAAGGATCCTTGAAATCTCTGAGGAAACCTTACTTCCAGTTTCAAGTCACAAACTGGGAGCTTTCCCTTGGACTCTCTGTTCCTTTCTCTCTCCTTACCCTTGTCCGATCCCAGTAAGTAAGGGTCCTGTCATTTGAACAACTTTCCTGCTAAATCCTACTCATTAAAAAAAACGAAGGAGCTGGGTTAGGGTTATTTGCAAATTATTTCAAGTGTTTGCTCTTTTATAGCCTCCTGGGAAATGGAGAAGTCCTCTTGTCGTGGGCTACCTCTCTCCCCTGCACCCCGGTTTGCTCTCAGCTGATCCTGACACTTTTCTGGCAGATAGATTTTTATGAACACACAAAAGGCTCTCACCGATATTGGTAGCCAGTGTTTAGTTCAGGGAGTCTTTACCCAGACCTTTGGGTTTTTTTCTTTTTGTTCTTGTCTGAATGCTCTATTAACATGTGTGCTGTGTGTGTATATATGTACACATGCACATGTGTGAGATTGTATGAACTTCATATAGGCTTGTTTGAAATACAGCTAGATATACATATACATACATGTGGCTTCTGTGCCCTTGTTTTGTTTGACACATACATTCTTTCTCGGAGACTTTGGCTATATAAGGAACATATGCTCCCATGTGTAAAATTCCTTTTGTTTTAGGTTAACTTTTTACTTTCCAAGCTGAGTGCTCTCTGTGCTTTGTTAAGCAGGTAGGGCTCATTTGTTAATGCCGCCTCCTCTGAGACGGACACCCTAATGGTGTTTGTGGGGTGGGCTCAGAAAGATCAGCATTGCAGGTTCATTTTGAAATTGTTCTCGTTGGAGGGGAAATAAATAAATAAATAAATAAGCCACCAACCCAAACCCAAACAAATCCCCAAGCTGAAAAACCTCAGCCTTTAAGCAAATAAAAATCCATGCAATATTCTTTAATCTGGAAGGCTATGTGGCTTGCTTAACCTTGACTAAAAATAATAATCTCAGGCATTAGAGAGAGAGACCCAAATCTTCGGTGTTTATGACTAAGACTCCCCCCCCCCCCCCACAGACTGGAGGAGAATTGTCTCCACTGTCTGTCTCCACTTCACAGTCTCCACTGCCCTTATGTATCTGAATCTCTGAAAAGGAACAGAGGAAAGAGAGTCCTGAACTTTTCTAAGGAGTTTGTTTGGTCTCTTGGTATCTCAGAAACTTTAGAGAAAGGTCTGTGTACTCAGTTTGGGATACAGAGGGAGTGGGAAAAATGGAGAAAGCTATCTTTTTTTTTTTTTTTTCCTTTCTTTCCTTCTATTGAGGTAGGTACAGGCCACTCCAAACGGGATGCTGGAATTTCCAGACCCTGTCTCTATCTTCTAAGTCATGTCTGTACCTGGAATAAAATGTTGCCGTTGAACTTATTGACATAATGGTCCCCATGGGGACTCATAGCCATCAAAGTAAAATTTCACAATAAATCCAAAGGCCACCTGGAGGACCGCCATTAAAGAGCTTTTTAGAGGAGGGGTGGGGGAACTTTAAAAGCTTAATTCTTCTTAAACACGAGTTTGCTGATTGTGTCTGTGTTGCTCTGTCCAAGAGTTAGGTCTTTACTTTAGCTTTGTCAAATAATCCTTTCAAGCAGTTTCAAGCGGTTTTTTTTTTTTTTTTTTTTTTTTTTTGGACTGCAAAAATGTGGCATTCTGTATAGATGATGTCACTGTCCCCCTCCTCCAGCCTCACTGAAAGCCAAGGGTTACCCAGCAATGAACTTCAGCAGGGATTTCTGTGTGTCTCAGGGAATACATGCCTTACAACGTGAGGTGGGTCTTATTGTACTTCTACTATCCAATATCAGGGGTGTTATTGATCAGGATGGGGGAACCTCCCCCCACCCCAAGCTAATTAGTCTTTGTGGAGTCGGATAACTAATGCTGTTTTACACTTAGCACTCAGGACACACATTTCATCCTCAAAATGCTTTGAAAACATTAACTAATTAATCATTAGCTAATTTAGCAACTGACAATGAAAGTTGAGACACCAAAGGAGGCTGGATTCCACCAGCATCTTGCGCAGGCACACACCCCTGCCCCGGTACTAAAGACAGATCACTCTGTCTGGAGAGGGAGTGGGGTACGGTGAAGGGTGTCAGGTGTGGGCAATTTACAGGGTGCTGCCCAGGTGATCCCTGTAAGGGACAGTAAGAAAACCTTGAAGGGACAGTCTTGGACAGTCTTAAAAGGTAATGGCTAGAGGTTTCTTTCTTTCTTTCTTTCTTTCTTTCTTTCTTTCTTTCTTTCTTTCTTTTTTTTTAAGTGATAATAAAAAAAAGTGAATAAATAGAAATTTAAAGGCCAACTTAGGAGAATCAACCTTAGCAAATGTCTAGAGCATGTGAAGATCCTGAAATTTAAAAGTGTGGTTAACAATGTTCAAAAGTGGGACATGGAAGCAATGGGTGTTTTATTTCTTTAGATTTGAAAGACTTGCCATAGGGTTGTAACAAGGTAGGGTCTGGGCGTGTGTGTGTGTGTGTGTGTGTGTGTGTGTGTGTGTGCATGTAGGAATGATCTTTTGCAGAAAGCTTCCTGGGTCCATGTACTCCTGCTTTAGACATTGAGCCCCATTTAAGAAACTCGATACAGCACCTTAGAGAGAGACTTCCCTGTATGTCCCCAGCCACGGAACTCTTTTTCCAGGGCCTTGTCTTCTCTGCACTGTGGCCCCCATCTACTGTGTGAATGAAATGTGAAAAATAGTTGGGGGGCGTTTCTCTGAGCTAGCAGCGACCGCACAAGCTGAGTTTTCTTTAAAAAAAAATAGGGAGACAGTTCATCTATAGAGTCACTGTGAATGAGGGCGTATGTGTGGTCCAGTTCTTTCAAAGAAAGAAACACTCCACAAAGCCACCGGCCTTATAGAAGGTGGCCCCAGGGACTGCTTTTTGTTTTGTTTTGTTTTGTTTTGTTTGTTTGTTTTTGTTTTTAAAGAGTGAATATATTTTGCATCTATTCAGTTTGTTCTAATTCCCACACATCCTCCTCCTGCTCCAAGGAAGTGCAAGATATTTAGAGTATTGAAGAAAAATGTCAGTTGTACAGTATATAGTCTCAGCCTTATTGACGTGTCACACAGAAATATTGCTAAACAGGGCACCTGATACAGCAGCTCAACTGTCCAGGGTGAATCCCACAGAAGGATTACAACCCCATGGAAAACTAACCTAGCAAACTTGGGAGATTTCCTGGTAGATAATGGCAAGGCAGTGGAAGCAGCCATGTGCATCTGATGTGCCACACTAGTTGTGTGCAGCGTCTGGTGGGAGAGACAGAAGGCAGATACACAGTTCACCTGGAAACCATACCTGCAAGGACCCGGTTAGAGACATTTCAGATTAATATGGATTCACATTCTTCTGCGCCGGATCGTGACATCTCTAAATTTCAGTAGCTCTCCTCATATGGCTTGTTTGACTTTATTTTTCGTGCTAGGGCTGTAGGCTATTGTGCTTGCAGTGATCCGTATCCCCAGCTTCCCTCCTGATATATAACATATCCCCAGTTTCCTATCCCTCCTGAATGGATAGCCCATGGCCCTCTCATGGTTCCAATTCTTTATCTTACATCCTGGTACTGTATCTGAAATTTTAAACAAAATTGTTAATAGCATCCCCAATTTAGGAAATTAAAATTTCGTTATTTCCTGTTTTTTTTTCCTGTTATATACTATATATGACAGGGTTTTTCTATTTTACGGAGAAAAGAGGGCCCATATTTGAATATAACTTATTTTTTTTACTTAATATATTTGCTTTTAAATAGAAAAAATAATTAAAAATGAAACAAACCAAAATAGTCCTGACTTTCTTCCGTCTCTTATCTCCTCTCTACCCTGAAGACCTTGTCACGATGGTACATTTGACCCCTGTTTTGAGAACATGTCAAACAGCTCCCACGAATGAAGTGGTCTTCCCCTTTCCCTCCACCATGAGAACTTTCCAGGGAGGCCTTTGGGAAGGCCAGGATCTCCACCTGGCCCCACAATTAAAAGAATTTGCATGATGCAAGTTTCTGGACTTGAATTGATACTGATTCTACCCTAGTCTTCTGACTTTTTTTTTTTTAAGTGACTTTCCATGCATTGCTATGATTCAGAGTCAGCTAGAACATCATGCAGGCTATAGTTCCTCTAAATGGTATTCTGTAGTAGTGTTACCAACAGGGTGGAGGAGGGGATCCTGTCATTCCCCAGCCGATGTCCATTGTCTGGATCGTTTAACTGATCATTATTACGCCATGTGTATGAGGTGGTAGTGGGGCTAGTGACATCTTTTGAGTGGAAAGTAGGGGTCCTGTTTGTCATTCTATACTGCATAGGCTGACCCTCTATGATAAAGAATTCTTGGCCCTAACAGCAAGTTGTGTATCCCTGCTGTTTCTTATGTTTGTACTTGCAGTTGGAAAATGTTGCAGAGACTCTTGGGTATACACTGAGTTTATTTTAATTTTTTTCCCCAAGCGGTTGTGAGGAGGTAGCTTCGTTTTGTCAGAGGTGTTGCAGAATTGTCTAGCCCCTTAGCTTTTCTTCCCCTTAGCTTTTCTTCCCCTTAGCTTTTCTTCCCCTTAGCATTAATGGCTTTGTATGCAGAATCAGAGTTGGCGGTCTCCTAAATATCCTTCCTGTTCCATGATTCTCATGAAAATCATGTCCCGAGGAGGATGCAATGAAAGGGAAGAGTACAGCCGAGCAGAGGGTATGCAGGCAGACACGGGGGAGGAACTCCTGGAACCTGGGCAGATGCCTGTGTTTTATGAGGCACCACAGAAGCCGCATCCCACACAGCTAAAGACCACTCAGAGACTGGATGCTGACGAGACCAAGGCTCTCTGTCTTGGCTGTTCTTCATCCCAGCTCCGCCACGATGGTTGGCTTCCCTGTTGTGATTTCACAGAGGAAAAAAAAAACCAAAGAACCCCAAACTTCTGTAGAGTGGGTTGCAGCACAAACAGCTTGTGAAATTCACAAGCTAGAGACGGTAGGAATGAACCCTAAGTTCCCTCGAGTCTCCAGTGATTCTATTTTCTGGGTGTTGTCTGTTACGGATGGAACCTAAGATAGAAGAACTTGGTAGAAGATTAAAAACAAAACAAAACAAAACAAACAAACAAACAAAACGCTGGGAGGAGGCTTGCCTCAGAGAAAGAATGTAGTGGTTTATAATGGGGACTGATGCTCCAAATGATAGGCACATACATATGTGTATGATACATGCAAAGATTTCCTACCGTTTACAACAGAGAAGGTACAAGACTGCCTGTATCTCCAGTCTGTAAGCCTTTTAAGCTAGCTTTGCTCTTGGCAATGAGGCTGAACTTCACTTTCCCAGTAGATGGCATTGTAGTCTGTTCAGTGAAGGGCTTCCCTTAGCCAATAGTTCTGCATATATATATATATATATATATATATATATATATATATATACATATATATATATATATATATATATATATATATATATATATATATGTGTGTGTGTGTGTGTGTGTGTGTGTATTTGTGTATATATATTCCCCCTCCTGAGTGTCTTCTTCGCTAACACCTCTACCTCTCCCTTGCATTAAATACTAGCTTGAGGTTATAAATAAGAATCTTGTTTTTGCTAGTTACTTGTAACTCTCAAAAGATTTGATTTAGGGCAGGTGGGGAAAGGTGGAAATAGATAACACTATAGCAAATGAAAAAAAATGGGCTAGATCTGGGAGTGTGGGACATGGATAAAATATGCAAGCAAGGAAAGTTTTCAGATGGCTCTGTTTCAAAATGAGAGCTGCCTTTGGTCGTCTGAAGCCCACCTTTTCGGCACTAAGCTGCTGTTATCATCAAAGTAGTTTCTTGTGGGTGTGAAGGGAGACCTTGATGAAGTTTTATTCTAGAGCAAAGATTGTTTATCGGTGTGGCATTCATTTTAGGCTGACGCCTGACACACTTGACATCTTTGTAAACTGATTAATTAAAAAAAATTTTCTCTAACCAAACAACAACAACAACAAAAAACCCATCTGGGACTCCGTGTGTATTAAATATAGACCAAAAATTGATTAATGATTTTAGCTAATTGTAAAAGTCATCTTCATGATGTTCTTCCTTCTTTTAGACCAGTGAACCTAAAAATAACAGCAGTGTTTGTTTGAGTCAGCAGCTGTCCTTGTTGCCTGGTGTTGAGGGGGAAGATGCCTATGGCTGCTTTCTTCCTCTTGCCAGATTATCACTTTGCATGCTGGTGGTAAGGAGCTCAGAAGAACAATCAGTACATGAAACTTGATTTTAACAAAAAAGAGAAATGATACAGAGAACAAATATACTTTTAAAAAACCCCAAAACCTCACGATAAGACTTTCTGTAAATACCCTCTAAAATGAAAGAAGTTGAATTCTATGAACTGGAACTGAAACAGAGTTATATTTCTTTCTTTTTGCCTTGATGAGCATTGGCAAGGGAAAGACCTGGCTTATGTGCCTGTGTGTTTAAGTGAATCTATAGTGCCATAAAGTCCCCCCCCCCTTCAATGAGGCTTCCATCTTTTTCTTATAAAAATATTTTTCTAAAACTGTACATTTCTCTCCCCACAAGACCCACCCCAAATCCTCTTTGCACTAAATATACATTACATTTCTCTGATAGTCATTTGCTAATAGTATTTGACTTCCATTTATCAATATCGTTTCTTTCCATTATTTTTAATCACAAGATTACGAGCTATGTATTTAGTTATTATTTAAGCTAAATGGTGTCTTTGGCTGTTAGCTGGAGAAGATAATGTCCCAATATCAGGATTAAGTTTGCATCTCTATCAACTGCTTTAAAAAAAAATACCCAACTTGATTCCTTTTGAATTAACCGAGTCTTATTTTATTTTATTTTTTTCCCCAGCATCACCGATCACCATAGTAACCACTAGCTGTCAGTTCAGCTTCTGACATTTTTCTCATTTGGTAAGATTTCAGAATTGCCATCCTCCCTGCCAACATGTCATGAACAAGAAAAAAAAATGCATGAAAAATCTAATGGGTGTCTGGTCTGATTGTCCTCATTCGAGGCAGGAAAGACAAAACCTGATGAATTGTGAAATGTATTCAGAGGGATTCAAGGAAGCGAGTGCGGGGACCCCTTCCCCCCACCTCGTTTCTTTTTGTTATGCTTGATGCCCTGTACATGCTTACTCTGACACTCGGGTTTGTAGAAATTTAAGATTAACAATTTTTACACCCGCCCAGCTGATCTCTCTCTCTTACCTATTTTTTTCCTCTTGAAAGTCATCATTAAAAATAAAGTTACCAAGGCTTATATTTAGTTTGATTTCTTATATCATGTGTGTATGTATGTATGTATATATATATGTGTGTGTGCATATACATGTATATGCATATATATATTAAGTTCAAATTGGCTTCAATATTTAAGCTGCTGTGCCTGCAAATGAATGATAGTTTGGAGCCAGATGTGGACCGTGAAGCCAGTTGGTGGGTTTGTGTGTGTGTGTGTGTGTGTGTGTGTGTCTGTGTGCGTGTGCGCACATGGGTGACTGAGAAAAAACACTGGGCCCATTTAAAAAAGAAACAAAGCTTAATCTAGGCCTAGCCTAGATGGTAAAGGAAAGGGAGAGAAAGCGATACTTCTCAATTCTTTCCAGTACTCCAATTTGACACATGAATGGGGAAGAAAGGTCCTGGATTTCTACCCCACCTTTGTGAACTGAGTAGGGAATGAAAGGAACCATTTCTTTACTTCTGCGTTTTCTTCCTTTGATAGCCAGGGTGGTTACAGCAAAAAGCAGGAAGAAGGGGGATGCAACCCTGCTGTTTCCCTGATGTAGACATGCAGATTAATGAATACCTGTTCTGGGAGGGACATAAATATTGAGCCTATGTGTGGATTCTATCCCCAAGACCGAGGGGGGTGCATTTACTATGTATGTGCCTCAATGCAGGTAAATACATTAGTGGAATTAGCCGAGCTTGTATGCAAACAGCGTTCCTGCAGGTAATAGGTCCTTGGGTGATGTAAGTGTACATGGGTTTGATAAAACTTCTGTGTTTCTCCAGAGGTTCCCCTCAGAGGTAGATCAATCTTACGGATATATTTTTTTTCATGGTTGCCTACAAATTCAGGCTCAGCGGCAGGAAATCATTCTAGGAATGAAAGCCGATTCGATTTGAGAAGTTGCTGTAGAACCCAGTGCCTTTCACAATGGACAACTCCTGGGTCCTGCGGGCAGATGCTCATGTCTGTTTCCCAGTCCAGAGGCTTCCTGCCTTTAGCACCACCTCCCACCCCCAGCACCCCCAAACAACAACACTATTCAGACAGTGGAAGGGTTTAAAGCATATTGCTGAATTTATTGCAGATTCTATTTCATTTTTTTTTAATCACAGGTATATTTAAACATTACACATGGCTAAGAAAGCATAGAAAGACCTGGTGAAAAATATCTCCATAAAAGACCAGAGCCTCTTGTTCTGAAAAGCAAAATCACACATATATTTTTGATGTGGTTTGTATAAATATTAAAGCATTCTATGTCCAGCATAGATAGATTGATAACATGGTTTTGTCATTGTTGATTAATGGTGTACTAGAAATAGACATGTATAAGTGCATACATATGTATATAGCTATCAGATGTGTAGAAAATAGGCAGTTTATCCCATTGTGCTTTTATTATTTGATTCTTTTTAAATTTAAACACTTTGGAGAAACCAAATGAATAATTTCCAAATATTTGCTGCAATTATTGTGCACAAATATAACCCTTGAGAAATAACCAGAAAATTGATACTGAAACCCAGGGTATATTTCAAACATGTATTTGGGGATGGAAAAAATAGAAAGTTTTTTTTTCTTAACACTGGCAAATAAATTTACCTCATAAAAGAAAAAAGCCAGAAAAATATAAATCTTTTAATAAAAAATAATACTATTTTTATATGCCGGGGTTTGTAATGAATGGTGTAAACAGAATATACTTTAATGCTTTTACGCTTTATAAGATTTATAACAATAATCGGTGAAACCTTGTAAGTGTGTTTGCCCCTTACGTGCCTGGAAGCCATTGGATCTTGCGGTTAATTGCATAAATTCCATACACTATGGAAAATCACCATGTATCATTTATATTCAGCATGTGTCACGTGTATAAATATTAAAATATATTAGCTCAAAATGGCTGATTATTCCTCAAACATTTTGTGATAAATCTTATCTTTTTTATGGGGTGGGTGGGTGGGTGGGTGGGGGAGGAAAGTAAATATTTCATGTTACTTGGAAATATTTTTTAAGCAACCTAGATTTATTATTAACACTTTAAATATTTATAACTGCCTTAAAATATTTGGGGACTTAGCTCACTTGATAGGCGTATACCCAGGAACAGGTTACAGTTGTGTTTGTATGAGGTGTCTTCAGGCAGTTCTTCAAGTACAATGTAACCGTTGTCATCCGCTACTGCCCTTAATGTGTGTGAAGCAGGCATTTGTGAGCCTGTTCAGTTATATGCAAGCAGGCAGTGTTTGTGATCAAGATAGGAATCTTATATTATTTTTACATTTGGGGATGTTTTGAAAACTCCGCCAGTATAACCCTCATCATCAAAACAAAACAAAACACCCCTTTGAATCTATTCTAGACAGTCAAGCAGTGGGCACCAATGTGAATTTTTGCATGTGAATATGCCATTTTATGTGCGGCGTGTCCTTCAGATATTTTAAAAATGCGGGTTGTTTATATTCACACGTAAACACATAAGTCAAATATACGGAGGTCTGACATAATAGCAAATGTAAAAAATTAGAGTGGTGCATATTTATTGAGACCGATGGAGACGCACAATGAATAAACAAACATGGGCTTGAGCTGTTTTACAAATGCATTTGGCAACTGCCCGTAGCAGTCAGTGTGTACATTCTGAGGGGAGGAAGCGTTAGAAGAGTCTTGTAAACACATGCAGCTGGAAAGAATAAAATAAAAAATGATGACTAGCGTTGACAGCGTCTGAGCCCCACATACTATATGAAACAAGTAAACTAAGAATCTTGAGTCAGCCCCCAATTTAACCTTAGGTCTGTAGTTTCTTAAGAAGGTGGTCTGGGTTTAAAACGGGCGTATTAAAAAAAAGAATGTCAACAGTATTAAAATCGATTAAAGTGTCACGTTATTTAAAAATGACAAACTTCAGAAAGTGGGGGGGCTCATCTTAAATATGCACACAGGATGTATATATCTCCTGTGAACTCCTCACACACTTGAACCTGATTGCAAACACGTATAAAAACGATAGACACTCGCGTGTGTTCTTTGCACACGTGCCCGCTCACATGCAGAAGAAATGGTGAGAGCAGCCATCGCGTTCGGTCGGCTGACCCTAATCCTGACGCACTGAAGGCAAAAGGCAAACTGTTTTCAGTAGCTGTGCCTTTGTTTCTTCTTTTTGCTTAGCCCCCCACCCTCTCTCTCCCTTCCTGCTGGCTGTTGTTGTGTCTGAAAATGTTGGCAGTGTTGGGTGCTGGGTATGTGGAGGTTTTGCAGATTTCTGTATGATTTTTATCTGAAGGTCAGGGCTGAGGAAATTCACCGGGACGGGATGTTTGCCGTTTGCCATTTAGCCTTACTCGCCTTATCAGATGGTCTCCTCACGTGAGCCACAATCAGAGGGCTTCTCTAAGGAGGGTGAAAATATGCATTATCTATCGTACTCATACGCCGTTTCCCTCACCCCCTTCACAGCCAGGGCCCTATTTCTATGACTATTTAACTTCCAACATTCCTTGGGTTCATTGACTTTTGATTATAATCCCATTTACCATTTGCATTTCTTGAATAAAAATGTTAAAGGTAAATGTAATTCTCCCCCCCTGCCCCTACCCCCCACCACATACACACTGTAAAAAATAAGAATCTTGACAAATCACACAACTGCGGTCACGTGACATTTCTGAGCCACTGGTGTGCGCTCCTTCAGCTTGTTTTATCTTAAAATTACCATTATAGGAAAAAAAAAGGACAAACAAAACACACACACACACAGAGAGAGAGAGAGAGACAGACAGACAGACAGACAGACAGACAGAGAGAGACAGAGATGGTTTTCTTTCTCATGTATTTAAAAATCTTTTTTTTTTTTTTCATAACTTGGATGTTTTCCAGTGAGGTGTAGGCCTGGCTAATCTGGTCACCACCGCCACCATTATTACTACCATCCTCGCTGACAGACACTGTGGCTAGTTAAGTCTCTGTGGCTCCCATCCTATAAAATTAACGTCGTCTGTGGTAACCCCAGATGGAGAATTGGTTTCACGCTAGGAATGCTGGGAACTTCATTTCTTAAAGATAACTGCCCAACTTCTGTCATTCCACACACTGATTCAAATCGTGCACGTTAGCCAAGGAGAGTGAGCTCCCTGCCTCCCTGCCTCCCTGCCTCCCTGCCTCCCTGCCTCCCTGCCTCCCTGCCTCCCTGCCTCCCTGCCTCCCTGCCTCCCTGCCTCCCTGCCTCCCTGCCTCCCTGCCTCCNTGCCTCCCTGCCTCTGAAAGGATTCTCTTCTATCTTCCATGTGCTTAGCTGAAGGACAGGAAGGAGCCATTTTGGATGGAGACTGGAAGCCATTAAGAACAAGTGTTTGACACAGTTTCTGGGAACCAGGCAGAGGGTACTTACTGGCTCTTAGGATTATTGGGTAGCTAACTGTAGCTCTCATCCTACCTACGCAGTTAGACATTTGCAGTAAAAATGAACCATGGGAGTCAAAACGTTGTCTGGCTCAGGTGCTTTGAAGCTGTGAGCTACCTCTTGACCTGAGTATTGATTTGGTAGGGCTAGCCTCGGCACATCTCACCATGAGACCCCCTACTGTCAAAGGTTGCCAATGAGCACTTGGTTTTCTTACACGAGGGGTTGGTGGGAGATGGCCATGTGCTTTTGCTACGCGGTCCCTCTCTGAAGATAAACATTTGCTTCCCATCTTGTCATCTCTTTCTGGTTATTATTTGGCCATTAATTTATTTCACCATTACCGAATTATAGTAAACAATGACTTGGATGCCTTAAAGCAACAAGGATCTGTGGTCCTGTGGCTATTTAGGGCAAAGTCATAAGCACACACACACATACACACACATACATACATACGCACATGCACACACACACACACACACACACACACACACACACACACACGCACACATACTCTCTCTTTTTTATTGTCCTCCTAGGGAGCAGAATTTGAACTTAATATTCCATGAAATAAGCCATTGTAATCACGTTGGGTTAATAGAAGAAGTAAAATTGCCTTTCCTCTCACCAGACAGAGCAAGGCTGCATTATTAAAGTTTTCTTGTGGACAAGCGGTTTAAAATATATCCTGGGTGGCTGATGCAAGTCCTTTTCAGTGTGCATGACAGCTTTTCAGATCTTAATAGGCTGCTCATTCCTGGTGCCTGAGATCCTAGCATTTCTTCTTTCTTAGGCAGGCTATGGCATAATGGCTCAAATCTGGCATAACAGGGACACGCGCTGAGCTGACTCCGCTAACGAGTGGCTTTCTGGGCATTTGTGCCAAGAAGGTAAACAATCAGGACTTAAAACACTATCAATTTTGAAGACTCATCCCTAGCCCTCTGTTGGATGACTGTCTTGAAATCCTCACTCACCGGTAAATACAGAGCAGTGTTGGAAGATCGGCAAGGATGGATGTCGAGCTCCTTTGGTTGGCCAGCCAAAGGGATTTATTTTTCTCAGATGAAGAAAGGAATGACAATGGGTTGTGGCTGGTCTTGTGGGAAACTAAGTATGGGTTTTAAGGAGAAAGCAGTGGAAATGTTATTGTATAAGGCTGAGGGTAACAGCCCACCATCTTCATCGGAACAGCTCTGACTTAAACACAAGAGATCCTTATCATGAGACTGCTGATGTTCTTTCATAGATGGGCCTGTGTGGAAGGGTCACTGGACCCTTATCTGATCTCAATCACTCCCTCCTGTGTCTCTTAGCTAACTGTATAGAATTTTCCCTAATTGCAGATAACCTGGTGGTCTGGCAAGGTACTGGGGTATCTAGGTTGGGCAAGTAGTGGAGAGACAGTTGTTTGTCTACCCAGGCAAAGGGTCCCTGGAACAAATATGTACGTGTCAGTGTTTTCTTTCATACAAGAACTGCTGACTGAAATCTCAGGTTCATGTTCAAGTCTATTGAAGACAGGGGAGGGCAGGTACTGTGGCTACCAAAACTTAGGAGAACATTTAACACGTCCAGAGTCTTGAGTTGACATTGAACCTGATTTGAATGGAGGGCTGTGTCCCAGAATGTGTTGTCTCCTCAGTTTATGAGCAAAGCAAAGAGAAGGGAGTTTGCTGTGAATGCCTTTTCAAATGCTGCTTTCCAGGTCAGGCCTTGTCTAAGAGATACAGGGAGAATTATGGGTCCTTCTCTGAGGATTCCCCTGCAGCATAGGAAGAAGAAGCTGTTTGGAAGCTTGGGATAGATTAGTGTGAATGTAGTTTCGCCTGTTCCCTCTTCCTGCACTTGTTCTGGTTTCTTTTTCCATGTAACACATCTTCCCCTCACGTGACCCAGCAGATGCGTGACCTGTTCCACTTGGAGCGATGCTTGCTGGCTCCAAGGATTGGCTGGAGGCAGTGCTTTGTTGCTGGCATTGCCTTCAGCCTCAGAGTTGACAGGGAATGTCTAACTCACCTGGCTTGTCCGATGCACGGCGGTCTAGATTCCCTCCGGGTCCCTGAGTTCTTGGAAATGGTAGCAGCGAATCTCAATTGTGTACAAACTGGTTGTCAGAGATCCTACTTTTATCCCTAAATATAATGTACAGATAAATTTATACGGGGAGGTAGAAAAGAGAATTTGACCTTCCTATAAACACTCGGTATTACAAAGTAGCTCAAGAGAACCTTCTAGACTATAAGGGAGCCTGAATGAACAATCCCAGGCCCACTTTGAGGCGGGACTATGAAAGACAACACAGGGGTTGATTGGTTGAAATAAATGTTTACTGAATATTGGCTTTGTTGGAGGTAGCATTCTCATGATCTCTGTCTACATGAAACTGGCACAGAACAGAGTTCTCTTTCCCTCCCCCTTCTCTCTTTCTTCCTCCCCTTCCTTCCTTCCTCCCTCCCTCTCTCCCTCCCTCTCTCTCTCTCTCCCTCCCTCTCTCTCTCTCTTTCTCTCTCTCTCTCTCCAAGCATGTAGGAAGCAGGGTTAGAAATCAAGGAATGCTTTTTGCCTTCTTTTTACATTCTATCCATAAGGAATACTGCTATGAACCCTGAAATGCTTAATTCCATAGCAAAAGATTAGATATTGGCACATAGCTGGGAATGACTTAACAGCTGATTTTTTTTTTTTTTTTGGTCTCAGTGTATATATGTATACCTTTTTATTTCCCATGACAAGCCTTAAATGCAGTCATGCAAATATGCAAGTAAGATCTGTATGTATATCCATTCTCCCTGTTTGAAAGCATCTCTGGGTGATCTTTCACATGGGCAAAAGCCCTTTGTAGTAGTGTATTTTATCTGTGGTACATAAACAGTTACCCTTTGCCTGGGCGACGTTTGCTTGAAGACAGTTCTCTGCAGTTGTTTCAATTTGGGGGTATTGACATAATTCATTCTCTACTGATAAGTTTCAGCACTTTCCCCTAGTCAAATGATGTCTAAAATTCAACTAAACATTTCCTTCGTGTTTACTCTTCAAGTTGGGTGGTAGGGGCTGTTTGCTTATTCATGAGTCATATTTAAAATGCTGTCTTTTCTCTAACACCCTGTAGGTTGCTATACTGAGAATCTGAAGCTTCGCTCCCAACTGTGTTTCCAAAGTTGTACCATAGATGTATGAATGTGCGCCTTGGCCATGATAAGGTTTTTTAGAAGAGCATTGTAAACATGGCGGGTGACTGGGGAGGTTAATGTGATGTGTTCTTAAAGGACACTGACCTGGATAAGGCTGTCCAGAATGCTTGGACCTTTCGTCTTAATTTACATTCAATAGGACAATGTTTACCATTTTCAAAGGATAGAATTCCCAAGGCAGAAAAATGGTTTAAAGAAGATTATAAAGTCCTAAGAAAGAACGAAAACGAAAGTGTTTTTTTTTGTTGTTGTTGTTTTTTTTTTTTTTTTTTTTTTTTTTTTTAAAGGCAGACCAAGGCCGGGCGTGGTGGCTGACAGACGGATTTCTGAGTTCAAGGCCAGCCTGGTCTACAAAGTGAGTTCCAGGAAAGCCAGGGCTACACAGAGAAACCCTGTCTCGAAAAACCAAAAAAAAAAAAAAAAAAAAAAAAAAAAAAAAAAAAAAAAAAAAAAAAAAAAAAAAAAAAAAAAAAAAAAAGGCAGACCAATAGCTGGCTTAAAGCTCTTAGATTATAAACTGATAATGCAGAGTATTGAAATAAAAATATGGGTATCAGGCATATGATGGATCAAGAGAGAAGAGTAAGCTCACTGGAAGAGGGGGAGGAGGGGGAGGAAGAGGAGGTAAAGGAAGAAGATGGGGAAGAGGAAGAAGAGAGAGAAAGAAGGAGGGGAGGGGAGTGAAAAGAAGAGAGGGGAGGAGGAGAGAAAGAAAGGGGGAGGAAGGGAAAGAGGAATGGGAGGAGAGCTACAGTAGCCAATAACGAGGAGGATGATGGGAGGAGAGGAAGGACACTCTCAGGATGGCTCTGCAGGTGAAAGCACTTGCCTAATGACTTAAATCTGAGTCCTGAAACTCACAGTAAGGTGAAAGGAGAGACTTGACTACACAAAATTGTGCACTGGTCTCCACATGCATGCTGCAGGATAGGTGCTCCTATGTATTATACACACACACACACACACACACACACACACACACACACACACACACACATATATATATATATATATATATATATATATATAGAGAGAGAGAGAGAGAGAGAGAGAGACAAGGTCTCACTGTGTAGATCTGGCTGTCCTGGAACTCAATCTGTAGACCAGGCTAGCCTAAAAACTCACAGAGATCCACTTGCCTCTGCCTTCACAGTGCTGGGATTAAAGGTGGGTACAACTACCCCCTGGCACAATAATATATTTTTAAATAAGGTGGAGGAAGAAGCGGGGAAGAGGGGATGAGAGGAAGAGGAGGAAGCAGAGGAGAGGGAAGAGGAGGAGGAGGTGCAGAGGAGGTCATAAAGACAACCTTTAGTGGGTCCTGAATAAGTCGGGATGGTCTCTGCACGCCAGTGTGAAGTCTGTTTGCTTCAGTGTAGTTTGTTAGTAGTTTGCTAAGGTTTGCTACGTTGTCTGAAGAGTTCCCTGTGCCTGGCAAATATGTCTCGTTTTCCCTCGTTGAGATGAGATACCACATCTGGCTTCCAAAAGGGGCCATAGGTACTGCCAGGGGTGCCGCCACCCAGCAGTGTTGCATGTGTATAAATCCTGTCACCTGTAGTGGACGATAGGGCAGCTACAAACTCACCATCAATCACTACCCAAGCTCTTCGGTACCCAAGTTGAAGCTGAGTCTGGGAAATTCAATAAAAGGGAAGTCACTGGGAAGAACAGGAAGAGAGCAGCAAATGTCAGTTAGGGGTCTAGAGGTCGATGAGCCAGGGTTGAGGCAGGGCTAGGGATCAGAGACCAGGGATGCAGTGAGGCTGGAGGTCTGAATCAGATGCCCCATATTAACCCCAAGAAGAACAGTCTTTCAGTCTCTCTCTCTCTCTCTCTCTCTCTCTCTCTCTCCTCTCCTTCCTTCCCTCACATTTTTATCTTCCTTCCCCAAGAGACAAACTCTTCTAAGAAGGTATTTGATTGGTCAAGATCAAGCCACAGGCCAGTGTAGGTTATCCAACAAGGATTCAGGATCTGGACCTGCCTTCTCCAGGAGCTTCTGCTAAGAGCCCATCAGCAGGTCTCTGTGGAAATCAGAGTGTACTTGGGAGAGGAGAGGCTAGGTGGAGCACCTAGAAAAAAATGGTAGGTGTCCATGACACTTTCATATTTAATGTAGTTCATGAAATAAATGCCCCAAGTGCTAGGTGGTAAGGACCACATGGATTAGTATTAAAAAGACATCAGTCTTTGGGCCATTATCTTCAATAGTCAAACTGCCCAGGAGGGTAAAGACTTAGATGTGGGTAGGAAGCTCTATGTGGGCCTTCTAAGATGTTGTGATTGTTACCTCCACAATTGCCAGGACTCTAGGGGGGGTTGTCATCTCTTGTGGCTGAGTAAGGCAGACCCAGGCTGAGGCCCTGGCTATTCGTAGGGATTCAGTTCCTTCTTCTGTGCACTGGTGCTCACCATAACCTGGTAGTGCTGGCTTGAAAACACATGAGATGACTTGTGGGAAGTCTGCTACAGCTTGCAGAGGGCTTCAGTACAGTGCTGGCTGCCTGTACCTTACGTCACAGATCACTTGAGTTCCCTTGTCCAATCAACAGCTCCAAGCTACCTGGAGCATCCCTTCTTCTGAGATTACCCTGAAGAGGGTGAGGAGTTACTGGATCATGGGCACAGCCAGGCTAAGCAGAGGCCAGTCCCAGATGAAGGAGCCACTTGGAAAGTGTTAGAGAATAAGCCCTGTACTACAGGGCCGTTGGTGGGACAATGCTAGGGCCCTGTCAGCTGCTTACAGAGGCACAGTTTCTGTTCTCCTTCCTCCCCTCCCATGTCCTTTCAGGTTCACATCCCAGATAAATTCTTTATGCTCATGTTCTTGAGAGTCAAGCCTTGCTTTTGAAGGGAGCCTAACTCATACGGCTGTCACGGCCAACTGAAAGTTTAAAGGATCAACTCTGAGGTTAAAAAAACAAAAATCAGCCGGGCGTGGTGGCGCACGCCTTTAATCCCAGCACTCGGGAGGCAGAGGCAGGCGGATTTCTGAGTTATAGGCCAGCCTGGTCTACAAAGTGAGTTCCAGGACAGCCAGGGCTACACAGAGAAACCCTGTCTCGAAAAACCAAAAAGAAAAAAAAAATCAATTCTTGATAAGTTTATATATTTTTTATTTGTCTCCACCCCCACCTTGTTTTTGGGTGTCTTGAGTAAATAATGAAAAGACAAAGATATAAAATAATCAAAGGCCAGGCCCTCTAGCAAAGTGTTGGTGCTTACTTGGGATTTGAGGGGAAGGGAAAGGACAGGCCTCATTACCATGTAGAGGAAGGCATGTTCTGAGACTGGGAGTACACACGTAGGGTAATGGCATGTGCTTAGACACTCCCGATGTATCTCCAAATCCTGGTAGACCTGGTAGTTCAAATTTCCTTCGAATCAGAACTCAGAACTCTATGCCGAATGCCTGTTTAGTGATAGAAGTCATGAGACTGAGCAAAGCGGTTTTTAAAAGCCTGTTTCAATTCTATGTTCAAAAGTGATGCTTTTGGGTAATTTCCTCCCGAGTTCGGTCTTCTGGGCCATTGGCAAGCTGTAAGGAGGAACCTGGGGAAAGTGAGCACATGAAAGTGTCACGGAGATGAAGGCACTCAACGTCAACCTTTGGCCTTCACATACATGCTTGCACACGCACACATGCATTTCATTATTCTCATGAAAAATGATCATAGGGTGTGTACTGTAGCAATGACAGCTCAAATCAAATTGTGTGTGTGTGTGTGTGTGTGTGTGTGTGTGCATGTATGATAGGCGCACGCTCCCATGCAGGTACATGTGGAGTCTAGAGAAAGATATTGCGTGTCTTCTATTAATATCTGCTTTGTTTATTCTTGTAAGAAATGGTCTTTCTCTCTCACTGAACCTTGGCTTGTCACTTTTCACCTAGCCTGGTGGCCAGCCAGTCCCAGCTATTCTTTAGTCTCCCCCTCTGATCCACAGCACTGGTGTTAGGGCATACATGGTCACACGTAGCTTTTTGTTTACATTTGTGCTAGAGATCCAACATCAGGCCCTCATGTTTCTACACCAAGCAGCATTCACAGCTTAGCTATCTCCCCAGCACAGGGGGTTTCTCGTTTTCTTCCTGTATTTATGCTTTCTCCTTATCTAGGTTTTCCCAAGGAAGACCTTCCATTAGGCATGCCTTCAACAGCCCCAGTAGCTTACTGCCTGCTTCCTTATCCAGCACTGGAACCTCCAACCTTTGACCCGCAGCTTCCCGTATCACTGACGTCAGCAAACAAGCTCAGGGCCTTCTTCTGCCTCCAGAGTTGTTTCCTAGAACTGCCAAAATTACTCCCCATCAGTCCCTCAGGTGTGTGCTTGCTTCTAAAGCCACCTTTCGCTCACTCAGGGATCCTGCTTAACTCCTCCATACTAGATGCTGGCTTCACCCCAAAGGGCATGCACAGAGGTCAAAGTGGAGCATAAGTTATCAGTATAACTGCATTGTGAAGGACACATTCAGGGTAGTAGTAAGGAGGACAGGATAATGGGAGAGGAAAAAAAAAACTGACATAGCCCAGCAAGGGAGTTGTCCTGCCCCTGAAGGGAAGAGAGGGGTGTCGTGAACTAGAAATGAAATGTATTTGTTTCAACTCCTTTACAAACTCTCTGCTCATCCCTTGAATCTGATATGACACCATCACTGGCTTGACCAATGAAAATCTGGCAGAAATGATACTGTGTGAGCTCTGTTCCCAGGTCAGGAGTCCTTGGAGCTTCTCATGTAACCAACAACTCTGACAATACAACAAAATAATTAAATTAAATTTAAAAAAATCCAGGAGGCTTCCCTACAAATGAGAGGTGTTATGACAGACAGTGAAGGTTATCCCAGCTGTCATAGCTGGCCCCAGTCTCCACATAACCCATAGAAGTACCATCCCTCTTAAAGATGGAGGCTACCTGAGAAGCCAGCACATGGGGGTCCTGGAGGTTTGGGGAAACAGC